>ONZH01028551.1:0-25629 GCA_900303285.1 Rhinella marina
AACTTGTATTATTGCAGATGGGGGGAGTCCAGCCACACGTGTCCATCATGGTGGAGACTTAAAACACGGGCAATACAACAAATTAAAACACAGCCAACAGGTTCTCACCAGTCAGGGCTCAGTCTACGGGGTGGCTCCCATTAGTCCTGCAGTTCTTTGACAGTACTTGAGTGTGGGCTCCCCTTAGTGGAAAGCCGGCACATCCTCCTCGTCGCTGCTGGAGCTGAACGACATAAGAGGGCGCTCCTGCCTCTGATAGGCCTCACGGTAGGCAGCGGCCATTCCCCAGCGTCCTCTTAAAGATAGATATGGCACTGGTCGGGGCAGGGTCCCAGTGGTCATACTGGTGACTGTGGTAGCCATTTTGGAACGGACCCTTTAAGGCCCGGATGCGCCTGCCGGGCCCACTGGCGACCAAACCTCGGGTTGTAGAGGCTCGGCCAGAGGCCTACCCCGGGCAACAGATTGGGCTGCTGGTGCCTCCTGCATCAGGTGGTAGGTGGCCAGGGGGTTGAAAATAAATTTGCTGCCTGTAATCTGACCCACCTGGAACGCTGGCAGAGGAGGAAGCTCGGGAATGAGTTGCTCCGGCTCGCCGAGAAGAGGTCTTGCTCCTGGCTGACTGTCTCCCGCTTCATCCTCTCGTGGACGGTGAGTAAGGGTGGCGGTCGCCGAGTGATCTTCCCATTCCTCTTGAGGTGCCTCCGGCCTTGGTGGTCTGGTGATGACCTTCACCCCGGTGGCAAAGGGGCCTTGTAACTTGGTCTAGGCGAACCTCCGCTGGTCTAGGTGTAGGCTCATATGGGTCGGTGCCCCAGACCATATCCCCCCAACTAGGGCCTCGCTGACGGGACGCTAAGTTGTTGTCTCTCTCTTTCTTCGCATACACCGTAGATGAAGGAGGAGCTAAGGGGGTGGAGTCTTCGCTCTCAATGCTCCCCCCAGCAAGTTCCTGGCGGGCTGGATTGGATTTTCCCGCACTACAGGGGGCCGTGCCATGGTTTTCACGCTCTTGGGGGGACGGTTTCTTTTCTTCAGCATGAAGAAGCTGCGCCACTAGTGAGAAAATGGCGTTGTTAACTTTTCTGGTGCCGGCGCACAGCATTTTGCGCCGTCTGCACAGCAGCAACTGTGTCAAAGTCATTTTTCAGTAGACATCTGTCAGGTTTTCTGACTAATTCTTTGGCCTTGTAGATAAAAGGCTATTAGTTTAAAGTCTGTTTTAGGGATGGTTGAGCTGTGGCCTTAACGGTACAAGCACTTCAGACTCATCCTGTTCGTGACGCTAATGCATACATATTCAGTTAAGTAGCGTACCTTTGACAACGCTACACTGTATGTTCGTTACTTGAGTAGGAATGTTCGCAGACGCAGTGTATGCGTACGCCAATGCGTACATATTCAGTTAAGTAGCGCACCTTTGACAACGTTACACTGTATGTTCGTTACTTGTGCGGGAATGTTCGCATTAGCGTACGCATTAGTGTAAATTCTCAAATATGCGTATATTTTGCGTCGCCATTGTTGAAGTCACTTGGATTTTTTCCACTTTTTTCATTGTAATAGCAACTGCAAGTAAACAGAACTATACCCTATCTGACTCCCATTATTGTAGAAGCAATTATTCAGCCGTTATAGCAAGGTTCGTTTTAGGTTCGGTTCGTACGAATCCGAAATTCAAGAAAGTTCGCCGAAGCGAACCGAACCGAACTTTTCAAAAGTTCGCTCATCCCTACCTACTAGTGTTCATCTTGCCTTCTCTGCCCCTAATGAACCCAACCTGCTCCTTATGTACCAGTAGAGGCAAGAGGGGTTGTAATCTGATAGCAAGCATCTTAGCAATTAACTTCAGGTCATTATTTAGGAGGGAGATTGGATGGTAGCTAGAACATAAGGTATGGTCTTTGCCCTCCTTGGGTATTATGGTAACATAGTTTGTAAGGCCAAAAAAAGACATCTGTCCATCCAGTTCAGCCTGTTTTCCTACAAGGTAATCTGGGCAGATAGCGTGTGGGGGTGTAGCTTGTCACCTCTCCATAAGGAGTTATACACTTTTAGTAGATAAGGCAGGAGGGTGTCCTGAAAGGAGTGATAATACTTCATGGTAAAACCATCTGGCCCAGGACTCTTGTGGAGAGGTGAGAGCTTGATTCTGAAAGGGAAAAAGGACGGGTCAGAGTCATCTCCTGGTCAGGGGTCAAAACGGGAAGATTAAGGGAGGAGAGCCATTGCACCATGTCGTCAGGGACTGCGTCCGTTCGCAAAGGAGAGGTGGTACGAGTTCTAATGTTGTATAGCTGTTTATAGTATTCAGTGAACCTAGCCGCAATCTGTTCTGTTTTCATCAGAGAGCGAGCAGAGGAGGACTGAATAGAGTGGATATTTGAGTGGACCTCTAATTACTTCTTTATGGGCTTCCCATATTATACTAGGGGAAATGTCATCTGTGTCGTTAATGCTAAAATATTCAGTGAGTTTTTTCAAGATATGTTCTCTGTGTGTCGGGTTATATAATATTGTCTCGTTTAGTCTCCAAATCATCTCCTTTTTTGGAAGGGTACGTAAGAGGAACTGTAAGAACAGAGGTGCGTGATCAGACAGAGTTATTGACCCAATGTGTGGTTTTTGACAGGAAGAAAGTAGGGAGGTAGAGATAAAGATGTAGTCCAGTCTTTGGTAGGAGGAGTGGGCAGGAGAATAGTATGTGTAGTCTTTTGTAGTGGGATTTAAAGCTCTCCAACTGTCCACCAAACCCGCATTCGCCAGATTCCTACGTATGTGCCTTAAGGACATTTCAGATAGAGCTGATGACCCAGTGGAAGAATCTACCCGAGGGAAAAGAGTTGCATTCAGGTCTCCGCCTAAGATCACCACTCCCTCTGCAAATTTCTGTAGGTCCGCTAGTACATTTCTGATCCATGGTGTCTGACCCAAGTTAGGGACATATACATTACACAAGGTGATCATTTGTGTGCTCAAAAGACCCTTAACGAATATATACCTTCCCTGCTCATCTGAGAGGGTCGAACACACCACGAAGGGGAGGTTTCTGTGCAGGGCAATGCTGACTCCCTTGGAGGCAGAGTCAGGGGATGTACTATGAAACCATTGGTTATATACCAGGTGTTTGAGGTGAGGGATGTGATTTCTCTTAAAATGAGTTTCTTGCAGTAGCAAAATATCGGAATTGTGCTTTTTCAGCATATTGCATATTTGACTCCTCTTCGCCAGTGCATTCATCCCCCTCACATTATACGAGCAAACTTTGACCATCGCCATTTATACAATATATTTCGGTGAGGTAGCCAATACACTGAAAGAACTTGCGCATCCGGTTATAATATGTGACCGAGATTGACAGGCATATTGAGAGAATACCTCTCATGCGCCTCTCAGGTGTTAATGCTGTGCCTCGTGTGTTCCCTGCAGAGCAAAAGGAATGGGTAGGAGTGGAGAGGAGGAAAAAGGATAACAAAAAATTACCCAACAGTGAACCCCTTTGTGGAAAGGGTATGAATAGGCTAAAATACGCCGACGGGGGAAATCCCGTGATATGTCTCTGTGGAAGTACGTGATAAATATAATAACATTTAACATAGAACATAAACATATCTCCTGGTTGGAGCAAAAGAAATATTAACATTTGGTAGGCGTAGGCTGCCAAAAAGGTGGATCTAGGCCGAGGAGCGGGCAGCTCGTTGTAACACAGGCATCACATCCCACGGGGGGGGGGGGGGGGGGGTTTGAATTAGAACCTTATGTGATAGGTCAAAGACAGATGTAAAAGTAAGCGACAGTAAAGAAGAAGTAGGAATGGCAAAGGAAAGATAGTATAATGGAGGGACTCATATCTGTTGATAAAGTGCGCTGGTATAAACAGTCTCACCGCATGGCAGGATAAGTCAATTGTTGAAGTGATAGTGCCCCTCAGCGCAATCAGTCAGTGTCCACCTGAATTCTTCTGGGGGTCAGTTTTCCCGCCTTTCTCTTCTGGCGTTGCACTTTTCCGGTACCCACCGGGGTCCATGGAGTTACCATGGGGAGATCAGGCAGCAATGTTAGTTCTTGGACAGCATTCCAGTCTTGGATTTGCAAGTCCTCGATACCCAGGGAGTCGTAGGCTCTTTTAAGGTCAGAATGCAAACGAATCACTGTTTTCCTCTCCGGAGTGTTGATTAATAGGCCAAAAGGGAATAGCCATCTGTAGGTAAGCCTCCGTTCTTTTAAGACATCCAATAAAGGATGCAGATTTCGCCTTTTCTTCAAGGTTAGGGACAAGTCCTGATATATTGTAATAGCGGCCCCTTCATAGTATAAGCGGGAAGAGGATCTGGCTGCTTTTAAGATTTTTTCTTTAGTCTGAAAGTGTGTGAACTTACATATGATGTCTTGTGGTGGACTGGCAGGGTCCGGCATTGGGCGAAGTGCTCTATGAGCTCTTTCAAATGAAATGGCCGCCGGAAGCTCTGACCCTAGCAGGTCCATGAAGAATGGGCAAGATGCTTTCCATTGCAATGGACTCGGCAAAGCCTTTCAGACGTAGGTTGTTACGGCATTGTAAAGGTAATTAAGATGTGCTTGTGCGTGGTCTAGATTGTGGGAGACCGAGGTGTTAAAGTCCACGATAGCAGCTTGTGAGGATTCCAAGGTGTCCATCCGGTCCCCGGTTTACCGCTGATCCTGTTTGAGATCTTTTATTTCTTGCATCAGCGTCTGCTAGGAGTTGGCGCATAAAGGATCGAGACACCGGTAAATTGTCCCTGGGGTTCACTGCCTACTCCACCTTCTGAGTCCGAGGCCTCAAATCTGTTAGGTGCTTCCTGTGAAAGCGCCATCTTGTCCACTCGCTTCATCTGTTGTTCACAAGTCTTTTTTACGAATCTGTCTAAGTCCCCTTGTCCCGCTACTTGCCTGGGGAGTCCAGGGGTCTCCTTAGACTTGTCTCGGCTGTTTTTGCCCATGTTCGCTCTGATATTCAGTAATTAAGGCGTTCTCTTTAAGACGGGAACATAACACTAATTTCTACCTGTTATGTGCCATAATGGCCACCACAAAACTCAGGGAGTGTTGGTTCCACATGCATGCTGGGTCCACCCTGCCTTTGCCATTTTAGGTGCCTTAAAGGCCTCCATTGAATCCAGGAATGCAGGTACCAACATGCATGCTGAGCCCACTCCATACCTCTTCTGGAGCCTCACAGCTTCCAATACATATACTGAGAGCAGGACACAGTTTTATACTTACTCTGATTAAAATCAGCCTATGAGGCAGACAGGCTTATCAGGAGTGCAAGACTGGCTGGAGCAGCCACACCTCCAGATCAGTTTAACTGCAAAAAAAGGGGGTCAGTCAGCACATCCAAAGTGCAGGTGCACGCTGCCATGGCTAGAGACAAAAAGGAAAAAAACAGTGCAGCAGCACTCTCCAAACACAAATAATGTACAATAATGCCATAGTCATATAAAAGAGTTTGGTACTAGTACTATGCTTATTTTGCAAAATTGAGAATCTTGGCAAATAGGCTCATAGGCTGATTTTAATGAGAGTAAGTATAAAACTGTATCCTGCTCTCAGTATATGTATTGGAAGCTGTGAGGCACCAGGAGAGGTATGGAGTGGGCTCAGCATGCATGTTGTTACCTGCATTCCTGGATTCAATGGAGGCCTTTAAGGCACCTAAAATGGCAAAGGCAGAGTAGACCCAGCATGCATGTGGAACCAACACTCCCTGAGTTTTGTGGTGGCCATTATGGCACATAACAGGTAGGAATTAGTGTTAGGTTCCAGTCTTAAAGCGAACGCCTTGACGCATGGCAGACGGGCTCAAATATTTTGTACAAAATGATTTGCCAAGATTCTCAATTTTGCAAAATAAGCATAGTACTAGTACCAAAATGTTTTATATGACTATGGCATTATTGTACATTATTTGTGTTTGCAGAGTGCTGCTGCACTGTTTTTTTAATTTTTTCCTAGTGATCCTAAATAGTTCTATCCTACATTTTTGTCCTGGTTAGAAAAACTCTTGATTTTGGTTAAAAATACATGCAAAGCGTGACACCAAACCTTTATGGCGTGAACAAGGCAAAGAGTCAACACACAACCTCATAAACATCCCATAGATCTATATGGAGGGTACTTTTTTGTTCCCTGTAATATGAAACAGGACATGGAAACTGTGTACGAGGATTTAAAAAGTAAACGCCTTTGCACTTTAGATTTTTCTTCACTGCTCTGATAAACCTCAATTAGGTGGTTTTATGAAATATGCATGCTGGTCACCAACAATCTAAAAATCATCACACAAGGTGAAAGTTTACTTTAATAAATGACTGGATTAAAATGTGTAAGATTCATAAAGAAATGTCAGAGGTGTGGCTGTATAATAAAATAAAGCAAACCTGAATGTGATACTCTGCATAGCAGCTGAACATATTGTAAACAGCCTTTCTATGAAGTGACAAAGGTGTTAGGATTTTGGGGCTGAGAAGGGAAATTGTATTCTGGTAGCAAATCAGAAGTTAATCTCCAGCTGAGGCAGTCATCTGTTGCCAATTTTAGACCACCAGGGGTGCACAGGTCCCTGGCCTCTGCTATTTTTACCATTCATACATTTTATTTCTTGTTTTAGTTTTCATGGGTGCTCAATGGCCTTGCTGCACAATACATTGTATGTCAGATATAGATTGTATGAATGTCTGTTTGTGATCTTATACTGATTAAAATAGGTTTTCTGGGAAATAAGGAATTGTATTTGAATAGAGTGAGTAAATACTCAAAGGTCTCAAATTCTCAAATGGGATTTTAAGAATGATAGACAAGAAAACTTGGGAATTTTAAATAATGACTACATTCCAGTCATAAATGAAGAACTGAATCTCACCCCTGGTTTTATGACCCACTATTTAGACAAAATTCACACCTCCTTCAGTTCAATCTACAGTCTATCCACTGACCATGTCTACTTTGTTGACCTGTTGACATGTCTACCTTAATTATGCATCCCCCCCCACATACATGTTCTGCTTGTAACATCCTATAAGGGTTGTGCCTGTTTCTCAGTCTCCATTTGTAATATTGCCTGAAGAAGGAGCCTTGGTGCTCTAAAAGCATACAATATGTTTTTTTTTGTGATTAGCGTATAAAGGTATCACTCCCTTAATAATTTTGCATTTATTAACATAAAGGTACTTAATGCCACATAGTTTTTTTCCTGGCCAACATGGTACCATGCAATTCTTGCCACACACCATGTTGAATCTAAGGAAATTTGTTAATCTCTAATCAATAGTCAATATAATATAACCATTATTGTCAAGAAACCCTTTTATGGGAAGGTGGGACTTTATTTAATCATTAAGTAGGTTGGGACATGTCCACTGAAGATTCTGATGTAGTGTGAGCCCAACCAGAAATCAGTTACTTGACTATATCACATAAACACATGAACATAATATTTCCTTTAGGATTCCAGGGCAAAATTAGTAATAATGTTATATTGCTTCATGTTTACTTTAAACATATTAAACATTTTTGTTTTAACCTAAAACTCTACAACTCTGCTGGATAATTTCTGAATATGTCTTTATAGTGGTGGGAGCTCCATTTTTCTAATACCGAGCTATATATACCCTGAAAAGATAAGAGAGTTAAATTAAACACTCTTTGCTATCTTTGGCTGCCAGTAGAGGGAGCTAAGGAGTTTACTGCATACTGTTACTATTGTGTTTGATGTATAAACAGCATGTAGCAATTTCCCTGTAGTAGAGGCTGCAGACAGCCAGTAGTTAAATGGGATCGGTCGGCTCTCCTGACATGTGTTTTAGTAAATACTAATGTTGAGCAAAACAAAGCATTCAAAGTGGAATTTGGTCTGAAGTTTAGGAAAACTTTGATTCTAAACTAATACAAATTTCCTCGCACTTTGTGGTAATTAATCAGTTTAACTAAAATGGCGGCTGCACATATTAAACAGTCGCATAACTAGAATTGAATGTGTTCCACAGCAAATTTTTGAACGGGCCCCCCACAGCGTCTTTGACTCCCATGCAACCAACACTCCTGTGGCTAGTCAATATCACGTTCTCAGACGAGGCTCGGCAGCTGCTCCATCAGTTCCCTACAGTGTCTTTGTATATAATGTCATTTTATAATACTGTTGAGGGGGCCCTGACAATAAAATCTTTTAGTCCTCTTGCTGGGTGGGCCCCTTCTGAGTTCAGGTCCCAAAGCAGTCGCTTCTCCTGCTTCCCCTATAGCTACGCCGCTAAAAGTGAAAATAAGTGTAGAGGAGACAAGCCCATAATGCCTTGCAGCCAGCCAATCCGTGGGTAGCCATCCACTGTGATGTCACAGCCCTATAAAACTCTCGTCCCACTCTGTCTCTGCCATAGTCCTGTGAGCTGAGCGTAGGAAGAGACGTGGCAAGTGCTCATTTACTAGGGACAGTGTTGCTGCAAACAGTTTTAAAGAACAATATTGGAGAGGGAGTGCAGGGAGAGTAAAGGAGACTACAGGGAAAGTGTATCGCTGTGTGCATCACTGTGTAGTGCACCGACATTCATAGTTAATCCCTTCTATTAGGCTACTTTCACACTAATGTTTTTGCTGGATCTGGCAGGGCTCAGCAAAAACGCTTCCGTTACTGATAATACAACCATCTGCATCCGTTGTGGACGGATACGGTTGTATTATCTTTAAAAAATCAAGATGGATCCGTCATGAACTCCATTGAAAGTCAATGGGGGACGGATCCGTTTTCTATTGTGTCAGAGTTAAACAGATCCGTCCCCATTGACTTGCATTGGGGGTCATGACGGATCTTTCTTGCTCCACAACCCAGGACAGAAAGAAAACCGCAACCTGCTGTGGTTTGCTCTCCGGTATGAGAACGCAATCAAATGGAACGGAATACATTTTTGAAGCATTCTGTTCAGTTGCGTTTTGTCCCCATTGACAATGAATGGGGACAAAACGGAAGCGTTTTTTTCCGGTATTGAGACTCTATGACAGATCTCAATACCGGAAAATAGAAATGCTAGTGTGAAAGTAGCGTCTTGTGCCCCCATCAGACCTTAGATCAGCGTCTTGTGCCCCATCATACCTTAGATCAGCGTCTTGTGCCTCCATCAGACCTCAGATCAACACATTGTGCCCCCATCAGACCTCAGATCAGCGTCTTGTGACCCCATCATACCTCAGATCAGCATCTTGTGCCCTCATCAGACCTCAGATCAGCATCTTGTGCCCCCATCAGACCTCAGATCAACACATTGTGCCCCCATCAGACCTCAGATCAGTGTCTTGTGCCCCCATCAGACCTCAGATCAGGGTCTCGTGCCCCCATCAGACCTCAGATCAGCGTCTCGTGCCCCCATCAGACCTCAGATCAGCGTCTCGTGCCCCCATCAGACCTCAGATCAGCGTCTTGTGCCCCCATCAGACCTCAGATCAGCACCTGTGCCCCCATCGGTTGCCCCCATCAGACCTCAGATCAGCGTCTTGTGCCCCATCAGACCTCAGATCAACACATTGTGCCCCCATCAGACCTCAGATCAGCGTCTTGTGCCCCCATCAGACCTCAGATCAGCATCTTGTGCCCCCATCGGACCTCAGATCAGCTTCTTGTGCCCCATCAGACCTCAGATCAACACATTGTGCCCCCATCAGACCTCAGCTCAGCATCTTGTGCCCCCATCAGACCTCAGATCAGCATCTTGTGCCCCCATCAGACCTCAGATCAGCATCTTGTGCCCCCATCAGACCTCAGATCAGCGTCTTGTGCCCCCATCAGACCTCAGATCAGCGTCTTGTGCCCCAATCAGACCTTAGATCAGCGTCTTGTGCCCCCATCAGACCTTAGATCAGTGTCTTGTGCCCCCATCAGACCTCAGATCAGCACATTGTGCCCCCATCAGACCTCAGATCAGCGTCTTGTGCCCCATCAGACCTCAGACCGGACATTGTGCCCCCATCAGACCTCAGATCAGCGTCTTGTGCCCCATCAGACCTCAGATCAGCATCTTGTGCCCCCATCAGACCTCAGATCAGAGTCTTGTGCCCCCAACAGACCTCAGATCAGCATCTTGTGCCCCCATCAGACCTCAGATCAGCATCTTGTGCCCCCATCAGACCTCAGATCAGCGTCTTGTGCCCCATCAGAACTCAGATCAGCGTCTTGTGCCCCCATCAGACCTCAGATCAGCGTCTTGTGCCCCATCAGACCTCAGATCAGCGTCTTGTGCCCCATCAGACCTCAGATCAGCGTCTTGTGCCCCATAAGACCTCAGATCAGCGTCTTGTGCCCCATCAGACCTCAGATCAACGTCTTGTGCCCCATCAGACCTCAGATCAACGTATTGTGCCCCCATCAGACCTCAGATCAGCGTCATCTGAGGTCATAGTGCGCACTGGAAGGGAAGACAGTGGAGCGCGGAACCTGAGGGCAGCGGCAGGCAGGACAGGTAAGTATGTTTTTTTTAAGTGGCTGGGTTGGCTGATCTGAGGTCTGAGGGGGGCACAAGAAGCTGATCTGAGGTCTGAGGGGGACACAAGAAGCTGATAGGGAGCGCAGCGCATCCACACATTGTGCCCCCATCGGACCTCAGATCAGCGTCTTGTGCCCCATCAGACCTCAGATCAGCACATTGTGCCCCCATCAGACCTCAGATCAGCGTCTTGTGCCCCATCAGACCTCAGACCGGACATTGTGCCCCCATCAGACCTCAGATCAGCGTCTTGTGCCCCATCAGACCTCAGATCAGCGTCTTGTGCCCCATCAGACCTCAGATCAGCGTATTGTGCCTTTCTTGTGCCCCCATCAGACCTCAGATCAGCGTCTTGTGCTCCCATCAGACCTCAGATCAGCGTCTTGTGCCCCATCAGACCTCAGATCAACATCTTGTGCCCCCATCAGACCTCAGATCAGCATCTTGTGCCTTCCTTGTGCCCCCCTCAGACATCAGATCAGCGTCTTGTGCCCCATCAGACCTCAGATCAGCATCTTGTGCCCCCATCAGACCTCAGATCAGAGTCTTGTGCCCCCAACAGACCTCAGATCAGCATCTTGTGCCCCCATCAGACCTCAGATCAGCATCTTGTGCCCCCATCAGACCTCAGATCAGCGTCTTGTGCCCCATCAGACCTCAGATCAGCGTCTTGTGCCCCCATCAGACCTCAGATCAGCGTCTTGTGCCCCATCAGACCTCAGATCAGCGTCTTGTGCCCCATCAGACCTCAGATCAGCGTCTTGTGCCCCCATAAGACCTCAGATCAGCGTCTTGTGCCCCATCAGACCTCAGATCAACGTCTTGTGCCCCATCAGACCTCAGATCAACGTATTGTGCCCCCATCAGACCTCAGATCAGCGTCATCTGAGGTCATAGTGCGCACTGGAAGGGAAGACAGTGGAGCGCGGAACCTGAGGGCAGCGGCAGGCAGGACAGGTAAGTATGTTTTTTTTAAGTGGCTGGGTTGGCTGATCTGAGGTCTGAGGGGGGCACAAGAAGCTGATCTGAGGTCTGAGGGGGACACAAGAAGCTGATAGGGAGCGCAGCGCATCCACACATTGTGCCCCCATCGGACCTCAGATCAGCGTCTTGTGCCCCATCAGACCTCAGATCAGCACATTGTGCCCCCATCAGACCTCAGATCAGCGTCTTGTGCCCCATCAGACCTCAGACCGGACATTGTGCCCCCATCAGACCTCAGATCAGCGTCTTGTGCCCCATCAGACCTCAGATCAGCGTCTTGTGCCCCATCAGACCTCAGATCAGCGTATTGTGCCTTTCTTGTGCCCCCATCAGACCTCAGATCAGCGTCTTGTGCTCCCATCAGACCTCAGATCAGCGTCTTGTGCCCCATCAGACCTCAGATCAACATCTTGTGCCCCCATCAGACCTCAGATCAGCATCTTGTGCCTTCCTTGTGCCCCCCTCAGACCTCAGATCAGCGTCTTCTGCCCCCCTCAGACCTTAGATCAGCCCACCCAGCCACTTAAAAAAAAACATTCTCACCTGCCCTGCGCTGCTGCTGCCCTCAGCTCCCGCGCTCCACTGTCTTCCCTTCCAGCGTGCACTATGATCCGACGCTGCATCAGGTCATAGTGCGCACCGGAAGGGAAGACAGTGGAGCGCGGAACCTGAGGGCAGCGGCAGGCAGGACAGGTAAGTATGTTTTTTTTAAGTGGCTGGGTGGGCTGATCTGAGGTCTGAGGGGGGCACAAGAAGCTGATATGAGGTCTGAGGGGGACACAAGAAGCTGATAGGGAGCGCAGCGCATCCACCAGCAGTGTTTAACTGCTGTGTGGATGCCGCCCCTCAGACCTACATAAAACTGCCGCCTGAGGCGAGATCCTCATCTCGCCTCATGGCAGAAGCGGCCCTGGTTACTGTGCTTCAGTATTAAAGGCAGGTGTAAAACATTGTCACGTACATCACTGTCAAGTGCACCAACATTCATAGTTTTTCAGTGTACTTCTATGTCGCAGACCTGATAATAAATGTGGTGGGGCTTGCTGAGAAACAGAGTTAAAACATTTGCAAGCAAGCAGTTTGCAACTTTGTTCACAACACAAATGTGGCGTATCTTAATGATAAATCAGGCCCTATGTCTATAAATTGGTTTTCGAGCTCTGCATCAGAAAATAACGGTGTGACCACAATGAGTATACACGGAGAACTAAATCAGCACATAATTGAGTACTTAAAAAACGCGTGTTAAAATGTGAGTATTCACTATGGGGGGCACATTCTCACATGTATCATTAAATAAAATGTGTTTTAAAACATTTGACTGTAAAACCAACAAAAAATCATGACTAAATCACCATGTGTTAACTCAGCTTAATGCAGTGTACTAAATAAAAGATTATCTTTACAGATATTACAGGTGGCTCTTTATGTTGTGTGGATACAGCATTGCCTGCTGATATTGAAATCATCCTGACATTTATATTCATTATTGTCTATTCTCCGACACGCCTAAGCACTGCAGTACACTCTCGTCTGGAAACGACTGCATTTTTTATCCTTACTTTCCGATTCATGTACAAATGCCAGCGTTAAACTGAAGAATGACTTACATGGGCAGAGAAGAGAGTGTCATTTAATAAGTGCCGATGGAAAGCTTAGTGACTAGACCTAAGGACACTGGACATAGCTCTTGGGAGGTATTGGTTCTTCTAGAGATCCAGCTAGTGTAACGAATGTTCCAGGCAGTGGCAGACTTTACCAGCACATAAATTAAGCAATTGCTTGAAATCCCAGGGGACCCCTGCTGACCACAAGCAGCTGAAAGATATACTGTAGGTGCCCGAGGGGAGGGGGCCCTTCCCAGCTGTAGAAGGTGAGAGTGAGGTCTTGTGTTTAATCTCTAGTGCAGGGGTGGATTGGCCATAGACCCTATAGTGAAATTTCCCGATGGGCTGATGCCCAAGGGGCTATCCAAGTCCTCCTCTCTGCCGCTGGTATATAATGAGCTCTCAACAGTAATTAACGCTGTAAGAATCAGGTACTCATGTACTCAGCCAGCGACCACACATGTCCTACTGAATTCAACTGCTGTGGCCTGCACCTCACATCCTAAGCCCACAACTCCATAGACAACTTGAGAGGACAGAATATGACAGCTATTGATGGCCACAGAGGCCAGCTTTTGAGGCAATATATTGTTCTACACTGTGTTATTTGGTTCTGCTGGGATGATATTTTTCACTATGGTATTGTTGACCCCGCCAACTTGTGTTGCCTCGCCTTCTGTTAATTTGGACCTGCCTACAAAATTAGGCCACTTTTAGTTTTTTTTCCAGGGCCACTTTAAGTTCCCAGTCTGTCCCTGCTCTAGTGTCATCTGTAGGTAGATACCTTGCAACACTGGACATGGGAATGTATAAATTGTAAGAGTTGTCAACCAGCATATGAATATGTTACCCATATGGAAGATTCAGCTAACTCAGAAAGGGCTTTTGTAGATAATGCAGCGATTAGAAAATTAAATCATTATATGTAATAGACAGCACAAGTATAGTGCAAGGCACAAAGAAAGTGACTTTCTTCATACTCAAGATGTTCTTAGTCCCTGACATGTTACCACTTCTAAATCTGGAAAAATTGTGTGATGCTGAGATGTTATGTCATTGCACTAGGCATGTTACAAGTGAATACGCTATGTAGAGAGGTTCAATATAAATCAGTTAAATTACATATTTCTTACCCTGATTGGATCTGTATTCTTGCCAATAAGGTTATGACAACAGACCCAGTTTGGGTCAGAGTGGTGTTTTTATTAGGATGTATGTCTCTAGATTTTTAACTAGATATATTACAAAGTAGAATTTTAAGATACTGAAGCTGTAGAAACACCTCTCTGATTTCTGCTGATTGACTCCCAGTACTTACTACTGTAAAATTTTGGCCTTTAATTTCTTATGAATTTTTACAACTATCCACAGGAATCAGTGGTTCAGAGGGAATTTTATTTTCATAATAACCATCTCTTCATTCTCCATGTTGAATATTTGAGCTTCAGAATTACATATGTCATCTTTTAAATTGCGTGTGTGCACAGAAGAGTTATTCATTTACAAGTTTCATTTCTTTACACTTATTTGTTTTGCTTGTTTTTCCTATATGAAACATTAGTGATCTGGAATGAACATGTTAGTCTTGGCTTGAGGAGAGATTGTCTTCAATAGTCTTTGTTTGCTCTGGCAGCCTTCCTTGTCCTACATCTGTTTCTCATGTTTATGCTGCAAAAACTTTTGATGGACATGTATCCTGTAAACGCGTGCATGGAGCAGCCCAAGCTGATAACACATACAGCAGTGACAAAGACCTAGGTGTGACCTTCCCTGTAGAACGACCTGAGTAAAGATTTCACTCAATTTAATATTGGTAAAGTGAATGGGTAATAGTCAACAAGTAGTTTGTAAATAAGTTTGTAAATAACAAGTTGTAAATAAGTTTGTAAATAACAAGTAGTTCATGACAATGAACATAAACACAGGTGGACTAGGATTTACCATAGTAAACTCTGGTCTGTATTGTACAGGATTAGAAAAGCATCATTCCAGAAACAGTGTCACACCTGTCCATTGTATTGCTACTCAACTCCAATGAAATTAATGGGGTTAAACTACAATATCCCAGAGAACCTGTGGACAAGTGTTACAGCCCAATATCCGCCGTTCCTTTGCTTTCCAAAGTGTACATAGGTGCTGCTCTGCTCACTGTCCTTCTTGCTGCCCAACGCTCTGGTGCAGCCAATGTCATTCTTCGATCCAGTAGGCTGGCCACCTGAATATATTAATATCAATAGTTTCTACTCAGTATTTTCCTGCAAAGTGCCATACTCATTTGTTTGGATTTTCCATGTACCATCTTTGGCCCGTGTTCTGTATTTTAATCCTTCATTGCCTGACCTGACCTCTGTCTGATATCTGTGTTCACCATTCTCTGCCTACCTTGACCTTGGATTGTTTTCTGGACTCTCACAAAGTATGCCTGCCCCAGCATCATCCTCTTACTCTCTACTATTTGCCAGCCCATTCGGTATTACGCACCGGTGTCTCTTGACTCCTGTGGGTCAGGTATCAAACTAACAGAGACTTCTGAGGAGATCCAGATCGAGTCCAGATCCCTGTGAAAGGGGCTAAAGGGTGAATACCAAGAGGTTACCTGGATAACGCCCTAAGGAGTGGAACCAAGCCAAGTCTGTTTAGTTGACGCAGTGATTCCAAGCCCACTGCCAAGCAATAGTTAGAGCTCCATCATATGTGCATATGAAAATAAGGACTAAGTATGGATGTACAGTACAGATCTTTCTGTAAGTTATAAGTGTGCATTGTTGAATGCTCTTATATTTTCAAAACTTGCAATGTTTTAATAGATGCTAAAAGCTGGTGACATACAAAATTATTATAGGCAGATGTAGTGGGTGGTAAAGACTTCCAGGAGTGCCTGTCTTTGAGTAGGAAATTAAATTGACACCAAAATAGTAATTTAAGACTCAAGCACATGTCTACTACCATCATCTGTATTAAGAAGTATGATAATAACCTACTTATATTATAAAAGCATTTTTGGTGTACTGTATAGTAAGTACATTAACCTCAGCCCAGGTACTGATAATCAAACAACAAAGGAAATTGTAGAAGTACTTTTTTTTTTGTCACAGTGTTATAAAGCATATTATTTACAGGTATGTAAACAATTTTTTGGGTCAGTACAGGAAAAAAATGAAGAAAAAATGAACAAACAGTTCATGAAAATGTTTGATGAATTTGATTTTATGAACCTTAACCAACCATGACATACCAATACATCATGTGGGTTAAGCAGTAGTATAGAGCGTGTTCATCTGCTGAGCCCGCTCCATACATGGTGGATGTCTGCTGCATAATACAGCAGGCACCTGCTGGAAGTGACTGGGTTTGGAGATGACTCTAATCCCAGTAATTTACACCCTCAATAGCAACCATGCAACCATGGCATCTGTGTGATTAGACAGAGACAGTAGACTCTTTCTGTCTTCCGTTCAGAACCCCTCCGACAAAATCACAGGGCTCTGGTCAGTTGCCATGACAGCCTGCGGCTTTGTGAAGGCTCCCAGCACTGTCACAGCTAGCTGCCTAGAAAGCCATGCCCAAAGCAGGGCTTGATAGGCAACCTGTGCAAATCTTATAGACTGCAATAGTATTATAAAAAATAAGCCCTCACAAAGCACTGTAGATAGAAAAATAAAAAAAATGTCTGTAAATGTATAACAGTTTTTTTTTATTATTTAAAGTAGTAAAACATAATAGAAACTATATGCAGGGTATTGCCATAATTGTACCGACCCACAGAATAAAGCTGTCGTCATTTTATCGCATAGTGAACATAGTAAACACAAAACAAAATGGCAGAATTGAGTTTTTTTCTAATTTCCAATATAAGCTTTGGTAAATTAAATGGCAAATATAACTTTTCCCTCAAAATTAAGCCCTCATGCCTATGGAAAATTAAAAAAAAAAAAAACCTCTTGGAAGGGAGTGAGGAAAACTACAAGAATAAAAAGTGGCTATGTCCTTGAGAGGTTTAAGAGGTATTCCAGTTTTTACAAATAATTATTATTTTTGTATAATAAAGAGTTCTGCAATTTTCCAATATGCTTACTGTGTCAATTTTTAAATCTCTGCTTGCTGTCATAAGAACATTTATTATTCAGCTTTGTTAGATGGACATATATGTGCAGGTAGGGTTTCAGTTCAGTAAGTCATCACAGCTGTGTCTTCGAATAAGCCATGCCAGTGTCCACTGCGTAGCCTGGACAGATTCTTATCAAGTGAAAGGAAGAAATAAAGGTTCCTGTTCAATGACAGGAAGTAGAGGTTATGAAAACCATGTAGAATTGAAGCAGATTGGACACTGTACAAACTCATTTCAATGATATTTTCTCCTATTTTAGTAATGTATCAGGAATGTAGAATGGTAAATATGTAACTTTCCTATGTGATGATGTGTTGATTGATTTGTATATATAAAGCTTGGGCTGTAACTGTTAATGATTCTGTAGGCCATTAAGGTGTTTCCAGTTTTGTTCTTTTTGGAAAAAGTACACTAATAAACATTATGAAAAGTAAAAGACATAAAGAATTATACCCTGCTTCCATCAAGTCACTGAAGTTGTATTGTAGAAAAATCTATGGCACACCATTGTAGTTGTAGTCACAGACATTTTAGCCTGGTTTTAGACTAGCATGCCTTAAATTCTTATACTAAAGGCTTCTCCCTAATGCTTCACCTGGATCCAGACACCATGGAGTCATGATGATCCAGTAATACTTTTTCTTCAGATCACCAAGAGGAATTTTATCTTTCATCCACAAGATGTGTTTCTAAGACACACCTCTCAGTTGCAAGGTAAGGGTAACATACTTTATTACTTATTCTTCAGCAGCTTATAGAAACAAAGTGACCCTACATTCTTTCTGAAGCTTGGTATCTTGGCTACCCTAGGAGTCCCACCAATCTTGAAGTGCACCAAAATGACTGAGGACTCTACATTCCTATCTCATTGACATAGCCTCTGCCATCTTTCCTACACACCCATCCGGCTTGTCTCTGTGTTGCACCAATTAGTTTGCCTGATGTGCTGTACCTCGTGGGGTATATCTACTACACCTCCAACTACTGCTAACAACCAGCATTGCCACCAGGAGCTGTGTACTGTTGAACTCAATGCTGCAAGGAGAAACAGCTGACTGGAACACAAAATGGCAGTGAGGATAAAAGGTCAGAAAACACTAACAACGAGGACACAGGCAGGACACACCAGTGGTGTTCACACTACTTTTTTGCAATTTATTTCAGGATTAGAAGAAGAGGCACCAGACCGGACTCAACAGGATGGCTTCTGTTGTACAACCTTCCCCCAAAAAACATACACACAGAGCCATGCAATTCTTTACATATGACCATTGGCTATGACCTCTGTCCACCATTGACCTCATCTTTGCATGTTGGTTCCTCTAATTCAGATACCACAAATACCAAGGACTGCAAACCGAGAAGAAGCCTTAAAAAACATTCTCTGTGAAGAACCTCTACCCCAAAGGTTACACTACTTTATTGAGATCAGAGGTCCTAGAGTATATCTGCCTCCATAACAGTGTATATACTCACATCCTATGACCACTCACAATGAAGACTTTCAGTGAAATACTAATGTTTAGATAATACATTCTACTTGAGGAAAAAAGTAAAAATCTTTGAAAAATTACCATTTTTGGAAGAAACATATCAGGAGGGCCGGAGCAGTGAAGATGGGGATTTGTCCGGGTTCAGCTCTGAACCCAGACAACCCCTTTAATTGTGGGACTCCATAACAGCTGCACTGCCTGCTACTCTGGTAGTTAGGCTCATGCTCTTGCATATTTCTATATACACATAAGCACAAAAATATACAGTATAATAATTCATTGACATTAAAAGTTCAGCTACAATCTCCCTTTAGTATATTGTGCCCGGTATAAAGGATGACACACATCATTTGTATATATGCTTTTGTCATTTCAAAGACGAAAAGTAACCAAATAATACAGTGCAATGTTCCTGCCAGTTATCACTTACAATGGGAGGAAGCAATTATGAAACGTATATCATGAGGACATATGTTCTGGGATGGCATGAGTTTGTAAAATCGTAGCTGGTGCCAATCAAAGTGTAATTTTATTCTGCAAATGAGTAGATAATCTGAAAGCAATTTTAGCACTACATAATGTTCTTTTATATTTCCTATGCTCACTTGCATTATTTTATTTCCATCTCGCATTTGCAGGGTATTGAATATAAGACAGAAAGAAACCCTGGATTATGACATTTTAAGGATCTCTGTAAAGTCATTTTTAAAAGGCAAGTAGAGAAGTGTTAATATGTTGCGTTTTGGCCACTGCATATTAAGTATGATTTGCTTTTAATGTTCATGCCAAGGTGAGGTTTTGCAGAATGTTGGCATAATCTCGTTAAAATTAAATGTACTAATTGACATTTTCACTAACTTAACTTATAGCCGAATCCCCTGAAACCTTATGCCATGTACAGTATTCATACATTATTCATAGCGAAAAAGATACATTAATTTGATTATACTGAGCAGATTTGAAGATGTCATTTTTCACTAAATGCTTTTCATTAATTTTTTGACACGTGCAGAGAGGGAGAAATTAAGAACAATCAGTATGCGCCAAATTAATGAACAGCAAATAATGTAAACCTAGTCGAAGCCCATCATAACATAAATACGTATTTAATACATTATGTAATGAATCAAAACCTACAAGGGGAAAGAAAGACGTAAAGAGAAGAAAAAAGTAAAAAAGAATAGATGGGGTGGAGTTGGGGGATAGGTGAAAAAGCATAAAGTAGCAGGTTGGATGATACTGTATCTGATGACACCTAGTATTATGAGATGATTATGTAAATTTCTGCATCATTATTGATTTGCACCCATGATAGATGCACCCACGATAGACATAGCTGATTTTCATGACTGTCTCACCTAAGAAAGAAGCTACAGGTATCTTCCAGTGATAAGATAGTCAACCTGGCATCAGTCAAGTAGTCTTCTTGATCAACGAAAGAGAGCCAGGTACCAGGGGCGTAACTACCATAGGGTAAGACCATGCGACTGCTATGGAGCCCAGGGCAAGAGGGGACCCAGTGTTAGGCCTCACGCACACGAACGTGTGCCGGCCGTGCCCGTGCTGCGGGCCGCAAAGTGCGGTCCGCAATGCACGGGCACTGACCGTGAGGCCACCGCATGCGGATTGTGGTCCCATTCACTTGAATGGGGTCCGCGATCCGCATCCGAGGGTCCGCACTGCAAAAAAGTAGTGCTTGCGCTACTTTTTTGCGGTGCGGAGGCACGGCCAGAAACACCACGGAAGCACACCGTAGTGCTTCCGTGGTGTTCCGATCCATGCCTCCGCATCTCCCGGATCGCGGACCCATTGAAGTGAATGGGTCCGCGATCCGTGATGCGGGCTGCACACGGCCGGTGCCCGGTGCCCAGCACACGTTCGTGTGCATGAGGCCTTAGTTGGGATTATCTCCTCTTTTACTGGAGTTGAAAACTTAATCAGGACCCTACCCTCTAAAGGAACAACTTTTAGCAAAGGAGGCAGTGAAAAAATGGCCCAAGGATCATTGAAAGGGGTTTAGGCAAACCCTTCTGTCCTGTGTGGGGGGCCTGGGTTGATCTTTGCTATGGGGCCCTTACTTTTCTATGTACGCCACTGCCAGGTACTACTGACACAGACCCTAAAAGTCTATGGTAAAATGCAGAGAAGCTTGCACCATGCACTATTCTTGTCCTTTGGGGGGGGGGGGGGGGGGGGGCAATGAAACAGATGCACATGGACATCCACACAACTTAACATACAACCATTTGTTTTTTGTGTTTTTCTAGCCCCTAGGGGTTAAAATTTATTGTTAAAAAAGTAAAAAAAAGTTACAAAAAAAGAAAGAAAATATTAAAAGTTTAAATCACCCCCTTTTACCAATTTACATATAAAAACATATAAACAATGAAAAAGTTAAAATATTCGGTATTGCTGCCTCCAAAAATGTCTGAACTATTAAAATATTTTACAAATGTCCAGTGCGGTGAACACCGTAATGTAAAAAAATGAAAAACACATGCTTTGCAATTTTTAGTCAACTTTCCCTCCAGAAAAAAATTGAATACCAGTGATCAAAAAGTCATATGTACCACAAAACTTCTACCAAAAAAAATGACAGTTTATCCCGCAAAAAAACAAGCCCTGTGGATAAAAACATAAAAAACCTATGTCTGTCAGAAAATGGCGATGTGAAGAAAGTTTGGATTGTTTTACAAATTTGTAACGATAAGCAGTTGACGCTATGGAAGAAGGTGGAGCCTGTATCCTGGGTTGCAGGCCCATATATCCAAGTAGAAGAAGTGAATCAGCTCTAACTTTTTGATGTTAATAAATCTTCACTTTATTGCCATAAAAAGAATACAGGCAGATGTGAAGTGTTTCGGCTAAATACTGTAGCCTTTTTCAAACAAGTAGTAAAAAAAGGCTGTATTGCAGAATAAGGATATCATATCATTTTTAGTGTACAGTGAATGCCATGATATCTAAACCGCAAAAACCTTTACGGAATTATATTTTTTTTTTTATTTAATCCCAGAAAGAATTTTGCCTTGATGATGCCCTTAAAAAATACAACTTAGAAAAATTAATCAAGCCAGCAAAAGAGGGAATATGGATAATCACAATACATTAGTAAATGCCTTGGATTAACTTTATCAACATGATAAATGCCATTTGATAAAGTGAGATGACCCCTTTAAGCACTCTAAAAAGGACTGTTTTGCAACATTATCCCTCACAAAGGAACACTAAACACTAAACATAATGCAATATCACATGTGGCCTGGTGGAGTTTGTCTGCTGGGGCTGTATTGTTATCCCAGTCCACCCCTCATGGCACACAATATAATATGCACATAGTGGGAGGGGCTATGAATGGGGTATGTGGGTCCAATTTAGATTCTTGCAATGGGTCCCAGTGATTTCTATGTACGCCCCTGGGCTTAAATAAGTCCTGTTTGTAATTTAGAGATAAGGGTTATTAAATGTCTGCACAAAGTGAAAGTGAAAGTACCATTCACACAGCTAGAAAAACAGTTAACCCTTTGTGACAGAACAGCTGAATATATTTTATAAAGATCAATTGGAAAAATTATTTTTAAGCCCAAAATGAGTAAAATGCAATCATAAAAAAAAGTTAAGCTTGACTGGTTTACATACATCTCTCCTAAGGTTAGTTTCACACGAACGTTGTGTTTTGCGGTCCGCAAATTGCGGATACGCAAAAAAAAACAAACGGATGGCGTCCGTATGACATCCGTTTTTTTTGCGGATCCATTGTAACAATGCCTATCCTTGTCCTCAAAACTGACAAGAATAGGACATGTTCTATTTTTTTGGCGGGGCTACGGAACGGGCATACGGATGCGGCCAGCACACAGTATGCTCTCAGTAGGCAGACTAGAACCTTTCATCTTTTTTTGTCATAAACTTCGCTATTTCTACATGGCTCGTTCTCATTGCCAAAATGCAACCATGAAACTAGAGAGGAAAGATATCAGTTCTAAACTAATTAAGTTCAAACTGAATTTTTGTAAGAAATGTCAATTTTCGATGATTCAATTTGGCCACATTTTGGAGAGAGGGAGGGAGAGGGGCCAAGAATGAGAGAGAAATTCAAAAGTTTAAAAAAATTGAGTGAGACACTAGAGAGAAGAAAATTGGAATCCTAGGAGATCTCAGAGTGCCATACACAATTTTTTCAGAGCCGTTGATGAACGTTCAATGTGAATGGAATCGAATTTGAGTGACTTGCTCATCTCAACATGCAGATGTGAAGACCGCTGGTTAAGTTCAGTACTGCAAGGTGATCTTTACATTTCATATAATCTTTGAATTTTTACCAGTTTTTTGAAAACTGTAAAATAGTTCCACTTGTCCATCAATACTCATCCAGTTCCTCTAATGGTCAAGTAGTTTATAATGATGAATGCACAACATTTGAATGTAACATACTATGTCATATTAATGCATTTGCCTGGGTTATGCCCCCAAATTATATCCTCCTGTCTGCATCTGTCAATCAAATAACATTACTTTCAGTCCCATTGGCAACAGCGTCTAGTCTCCTAGCAAACCTCACTGTGGTGGTCACATAGGAGCCTTAAGCCATGAGCTCACTTGAATGGGTCCGGAATCCAGAGCTGTGGTGTGGAACGGAGGCACAGAACCCCACGGAAGCAGTATGGAGTGCTTCAGTGGGGTTTCTGTTCGTGCCTCCGCAGCGGATGAATCACGGATCCATTAAAGTTTAATGGGTCTGGATCCATCACAGCAGCCGGACGGATGGTGTCCATGCATTGGGGACCGCAAATTGTGGTCCAAAACGCACGAAATGGCCGAACAATGGCCTTGTGCAAGAGGCCTTAGAAGAAAGAGGATATGGAGGCTCCATCCACATTGAGAAGCATCTATGGAACGTGGCTCCAGGTCGCGAGCTAAGGAGGGAGCACATGTGCTTTGAGGTGGTTTCATAAATGACAACTGTAGCTTTTTATACAGTTGTCAAAATCACAACCGTGAGTAGATAGTTCAAAGAGGGGAATTACTCTATTTCTCTCTTTTGTTATTCACGTCTGGTTCCGCCTTCAAAAACGGCAAACTGCATCAAAAACCTGCATCAAAGCAGCGTGAAGTGCAGATGGTGGTAAAATGAAGTGATGATAATGTCTGTAGAGTGCTGTGGACTATGTCAGTGCTATATAAGTGAGTAAAATACATAAAATAAATAAAACATGATTAGAACTAGGTGTTGTGGGTACAGGGTCATTACCAGGGGAATTAGACTTTACAGTGAGGAAACAGATTTGATTGTATCCTTCTTCACCTCTTAAAGGAATACTAAACCCCGTAAAAAAGAACTGAAGTTGTCCTCCCTATATCAGTCTGTATTAGAGATGAGCGAGTACTAAAATGCTCGGGTGCTCGTTATTCGAGACGAATTTTTCCCGATACTCGGGTGCTCGTTTCGAGTAACGAACCCCATTGAAGTCAATGGGAGACTCGAGCATTTTTGCGGGGGACCAAAGCTCTTCACAGGGAAGTTTGCCTGAAAACCTGGAAACCTCAGAAAATGATGGAAACACCACGGAAATGGACAGGAAACAGCAGGGGCAGCATGCATGGATGCCTCTGAGGCTGCTTAATCCCACCATTACCCCAAATCCTCAGGCAACAGCCTGGTGGTTACCCTCATGGCAATTGTGCTCACCCAGACCAAGAAAGGCAAGGCACATGCCCATCACATGTTAGGGAAGCACCCAACTAGGTGCAACGAAGGTCCATCACCGCCTGCAGGTGACACCACTGCTCATGCTGGCACTGCAGCTGAAATCAAGTTTAGTATCTGTTCTTATCAATTGCTGTGCCTGCTGGTGGTATAGTGGTGAGCATAGCTACT
Source organism: Rhinella marina (assembly GCA_900303285.1). Taxonomy (NCBI): domain Eukaryota; kingdom Metazoa; phylum Chordata; class Amphibia; order Anura; family Bufonidae; genus Rhinella; species Rhinella marina. The sequence goes on from ONZH01028551.1 coordinate 24,558, forward strand.
TCCCAAGCAGTTGATCTGGGTTCCATTCCCGTCTATCGCAGGAGGCAATTCAGAATCCGTACAATATCTAATACGTCCCCCTACCAGGGGTAAATTGTTTGGAGAGAGGGCCTGTAGGTGGGGGGCAAGGAGGTTTCGGTGGAAGAGCCAGAGGAGTGCCCCCTGGGCTAGCGTGTGTGGTGGTGACAACAGCCGTAATGCATTTGGAAATGCTCTAGCATCAGCCGGTGCAGTATCGATTCTTCTCAGTTTAATACCGTATACGTTCCCTATCTTGGGACCCTATATTTAATGGATATTTCGAACACGGAAAAGGGAAAAAGAGCTTGCTCTGGCCAGGGGAGTGTCTTTCCCACTGCAGCTAAGGGGACATGTCCATGCTCTGCCTATCACTGGTCATGAGGCAGATAAAAGAAGAACAAAAAAAAAACATCAGTACAACATCTAATACGTCCCCTATCCGGCTAAATTGTTTGTAGAGTGGGCCTGTAGGTGGGGGGGGTCAGGCTGGGGGAAGGAGGTTTCGCTGGAAGAGCCAGAGGAGTGCCCCCTGGCTAGCGTGTGTGGGTGGTGACAACAGCCAGAATGGATTTTTGAAAACTGTTGCATCAACCGGTACAGTCGTAAATTATGAACTTGATCAAGTGTAGCATGTGTTCTCTGTATCTTCTCCGTTTAATACCGTATATGGCAGCTATCCGGAAAAATAGTTTGGAGAGAGAGAAAGATAGGAAAAAGACGTCAATTGTTTGGAGAGTGGGCCTGTAGGTGGGGGGGCAGGCTGGGGCAAGGAGGTTTCGGTGGAAGAGCCAGAGGAGTGCCCCCTGGGCTAGCGTGTGTGGTTGGTGACAACAGCCGGATGTATTTAGAATGACGACGCAGGACCCCAACTTAAAAATTTAGCATCAACCGGTAAAGTCGTAAATTATGAGATTGATCAAGTGTGGCATGACTTTTAGATGGAGATTGCATGTGGTCACGTACTCCCTGGGAACCCCATAGTCACCCCTTCTCTGATGTGCTAGCCCAGAACATTCTCTGCCCCAATTCGCAAGACCTTTTGCTGTTTCCG
>ONZH01028552.1:0-23218 GCA_900303285.1 Rhinella marina
TGAAAGGGTCCTCAAAAAATATGGATCGGCTTGCAGACCAAAAATATGGTCATGTGACTGCACTAAGGGTAAATACACAAAGTTTTCTGGATGAGGATTTGAAGCAGACCTGTCTACAGAAACGGATTGGAAAGGAATTAGGCTTCTTTCACACTGGCGTTATAGCTGGATCCGGCAGGGTTCAGTAATAACGCTTCTGTTACTGATAATACAACCGTCTGCATCCGTTATGAACGGATCCAGTTGTATTATCTGTAACATTGCTGGGACTGATCCGTCATTAACTTCATTGAAAGTCAATGGAGGACGGATCCGGTTTCTATTGTGTCAGACAGAACGGATCCCATTGACCTGCATTGTGGGTCATGACGTTTTGCTCCGGATCCCCAGGATGGAAAGTAAAATACAACATGATGCGGTTTGCTCTCTGGCCTGCGGACGCAACTAAACTGAATGGAATGTATTTTGGAGCGCTTCGTTCTCTTCAGTTCAGTTTTGTCCCCATTGACAATGAATGGGGACAAAACTGAAGCGTTTTATTCCGGTATTGAGGCCCTATGACGGAACTCAATACGGGAAAACAATAACGCTAGTGTGAAAGTAACCTTAGAACTATAAAGGAAGGATTTATACTTCTGGCTTTGGCTCCTGGTATATTAGCATTTAGCATTATACTGTAGCTTCTCACAACTGTCCTATCATCTAAGTGTCCAGGCCTCATATTTACTGCTTATGTCAATGGTCCAGTCTCCATTCCCTGTGTCTTTATTACCTGACTATTCACCATTGTATCCTGCTGTTGTTTGATTAGTCCCTGATTAGGGAAATACAGTCCCTCCTCTATTGTTCTAACCTAGACGTGTTAATGTAAGGCTTTACTTCTGCTGAGACACTGGTCTTCATCCAAAATGCAAACTTTCTAAGTACACAAAATCCTATTATACCAGAATTGTAACTAAATATTCAATGCAAACAATGTTTCTGCTTCCCACAACTATCACCCCTATTTTCCTGCACTGCCTAAGGCTAGGGCTACACGGCGACAGTTGTCGCGCGTCACCCGTCGCAGCCAGGATGCCTGAGTAGCGGGGATCCCATAGAGATTAATGGGATCGCTGTGGCAGTCGCAAGAAATCCAACCGTGTTGGATTTCTTGCGACTGCCGCGGCGATCCCATTCATCTCTATGGGATCCCCGCTACTCAGGGATCCTGGCTGCAACAACTGTCGCCGTGTAGCCCTAGCCTAAGGCCCCATTCACACAACCGTATGAATGGGGCCATATCTATCCGCAAAAATGCGGGAATAGTTGCGGCCCCATTCACCTCTATGGAGCTAGCTCCGTGCCGTGGCTCTTTTGAAGCATGTCCTATACTTGTCTGTGCGCACAGACAAGTATAGGCATTTTCAATGGGGCCGCACGGCGTGTGTTCCAAGCGATGCGGAACACACGCCAGGCGGCCCCCATATATTTGCGGGTCCGCAGTAATGCGGGCCCACAAATATACGGTCGTGTGAATGGGGCCTAAAACCCCTGCACCCAGCAAGGAACTTCTTATCTCTCCCTCCATCTGACCTCCTGCCCAGATCTGTTCTGCCATAAAAATCTTCCTCTGTAGAGGGAATTTTAAGAAAGAGAGAGACAGGAAACCCTGGGAAATTAAATCCGTGCTGCCGCAACTCACAATGAATGGGGACAAAACGGAAGCGTTTTTTTCCGGTATTGAGCCCCTATGACGGAACTCAATACCGGCATTTAAAAACGCTAGTGTGAAAGTAGCCTTACTTAACTGGTAATCAGGTCTCATCCACAAGACAGGGAAATACAGGGACTGAAATACACGAGCACCTCCCCCACCTCTCTTATCTGAGCAGTGGCGGAGTGTACAGTATTTACACAAAGGAGAGCTCCTTATCTCTATCTGTATCACACTCTATAAAGATACAACAATAGCTTCAAGACAGTATCACACCTAATAGAGTTAGATACACAGGTCAGCAGAAAACTATCACACAAGGTAGGATTCGATACACAGCTCAGCAGACAGTATCACACCTAATAGAATTAGATACACAGCTCAGCAGACAGTATCACACATGATAGGAATAGATACACAGCTCAGAAGACAGTATCACACAAGGTAGGATTAGATACACAGTTCAGCAGACAGTATCACACATGATAGGATTAGATACACAATTTAGCAGATGCTGTCATCCAGAATAGGATTAGACACAGAGTTCAGCAGACAGTATCACACATGATAGGATTAGATACGCAGTTTAGCAGACAGTATCACACAAGATAGGATTAGATACACAACTTAGCAGATGCTGTCATCCAGAATAGGATTAGACACAGAGTTCAGCAGACAGTATAACACATGATAGGATTAGATACACAACTTAGCAGGCAGTATCATACACAATAGGCTTAGATACGCAACTCTGCAGATAGTATCACACATGATAGGATTAGATACACAGTTTAGCAGATGCTGTCGCCCAGAATAGGATTAGATACACAGTTCAGCAGACAGTATCACACATGATAGGATTAGATACACAGCTCAGCAGACAGTATCACACATGATAGGATTAGATACACAGTTCAGCAGACAGTATCACGCATGATAGGATCAGATACACAGATATGTAGGCAGTATCACCCAGAATAGGATTAGATACCCATCTTAGCAGACAGTATCACACAAGGTGGGATTAGATACGCATCTAAGCAGACAGTGTCACACAAGGTAGGATTAGATACGCAGCTAAGCAGACAGTATCACATATGATAGGATTAGATACAAAGCTTAGCAGATGCTGTCACCCAGAATATGATTAGATACAGAGTTCAGCAAACAGTATCACACATGATAGGATTAGATACACGGATACGCAGACAGTATCACACATGATAGGATTAGATAAACAACTCTGCAAACAGTTTCACACATGATAGGATTAGATACACAGATATGCAGGCAGTATCACTCAAGATAGGATTAGATACACAGTTCAGCAGACAGTATCACACATGATAGGATTAGATACACAGCTCATCAGACAGTTTCACACATGATAGGATTAGATACGTAGTTTAGCAGACAGTCACCCTGAATAGGATTAGATACCCATCTTAGCAGACAGTATCACACATGATAGGATTAGATACGTAGCTTAGCACACAGTCACCCAGAATAGGATTAGATACGCAGTTCAGCAGACAGTATTACACAAGATAGGATTAGATACCAATTTTAGCAGACAGTATCACACATGATATGATTAGATACACAGCTCAGCAGACAGTTTCACACATGATAGGATTAGATACGTAGTTTAGCAGACAGGCACCCAGAATAGGATTAGATACACAGTTCAGCAGACAGTATCACACAAGATAGGATTAGATACCAATTTTAGCAGACAGTATCACACATGATATGATTAGATATACAGCTCAGCAGACAGTATCACACATGATAGGATTAGATACACAGCTCAGCAGACAGTTTCACACATGATAGGATTAGATACGTAGTTTAGCAGACACTGTCACCCAGAATAGGATTAGATACACAGTTCAGCAGACAGTATTACACATGATAGGATTAGATACACAGCTCAGCAGACAGTATCACACATGATAGGATTAGATACGTAGTTTAGCAGACACTGTCACCCAGAATAGGATTAGATACACAGTTCAGCAGACAGTATCACACAAGATAGGATTAGATACCCATTTTAGCAGACAGTATCAGACATGATAGGATTAGATACCCATCTTAGCAGACAGTATCACACATGATAGGATTAGATACAAACCTCAGCAGACAGTTTCACACATGATAGGATTAGATACGTAGTTTAGCAGACACTGTCACCCAGAATAGGATTAGATACACAGTTCAGCAGACAGTATCACACATGATAGGATTAGATACCCATCTTAGCAGACAGAATCACACATGATAGGATTAGATACCCATCTTAGCAGACAGTATCACACATGATAGGATTAGATACCCATCTTAGCAGACAGTATCACACATGATAGGATTAGATACGTAGTTTAGCAGACACTGTCACCCAGAATAGGATTAGATACACAGTTCAGCAGACAGTATCACACAAGATAGAATTAGATACCCATTTTAGCAGACAGTATCATGCATGATAGGATTAGATACCCATCTTAGCAGACAGTATCACACATGATAGGATTAGATACGTAGTTTAGCAGACACTGTCACCCAGAATAGGATTAGATACACAGTTCAGCAGACAGTATCACACATGATAGAATTAGATACACAGCTCAGCAGACAGTTTCACACATGATAGGATTAGATACGTAGTTTAGCAGACACTGTCACCCAGAATAGGATTAGATACACAGTTCAGAAGACAGTATCACACAAGATAGGATTAACTACCCATTTTAGCAGACAGTATCACACATGATAGGATTAGATACGTAGTTTTTCAGACAGTATCACCCAGAATAGGATTAGATACACAGTTCAGCAGACAGTATTACACATGATAGGATTAGATACCCATCTTAGCAGATAGTATCACACATGATAGGATTAGATACGCAGCTTAGCAGACACTGTCACCTAGAATAAGATTAGATACATAGCTCTGCAGACAGTATTACACATGATAGGATTAGATACACAGATTGGATAATCATTAAGGAATATTAAATGTCATGGTAAAATTGAGGTATATACTGACACCCTGAATTGTATTATGTACATTTGTAACATGTAATGGGACTGTTAAAATTGTATAATTATCTATGCATAATACTGTGGTTGGTGTGTGCTATTTTGCATATAACTAATATAATACTAGACTAGCACTGTATACTGACACCAAGTGTACTGTACCTAACTCATAGCATACGGCATATAGACTTGTGGTAAACAATGGCAGCGGGCAATATATATGATAATCATTGCACACTAAAAAAAAATTTGTTTAATGTATACAATATATTTTGCTATTTGGGTTAAATGTCAGAAGTGAATACTGTAACCCTTTCAGTACCGGAGGTTTTTTCGGTCATGCATTTTCGTTTTGCGCTCCCTGCCTTCCAACAGCCATAACTCTTTTATTTTTCTGTTCACATAGCTGTATGAGGGCTTGTTTTTTGCGGGACAAGTTGTACTTTCCAACGCCACCATTTAATATTGCATATGGTGTAGTGGGAAGCGGGAAAAAAAATCCAAATCAGGTGAAATTGCAAAAAAACCGCTATTCCGCTACAGTTCTACGGGTTTCTTATTTACAGCGTTCGATGTGCATTAAAACTGACCCATTATTTTCATTCTACTGGTCAGTACGAATCCGGCAATACCTAATATGTATAGTTTTTCCTGCGTTTTGATAGTGAAAAAAAATTAGAAAGTTGCCCTTTTTTTTTTTTTTTTTTTTTTCCTTGTCATATCTTGACCCCTATAACTTTTTGGTATTTATGTGTACAGAGCTGTATGGGGGCTCATTTTTTGCGGGACAATCTGAAGATTTTATTGATACCATTCTGGGGTGTGTATGACTTTTTGATCACTTTTTATTTAATTTTTTTTAGAAAAAAAAAGCGACAAAAAACGGCAAATCGCCATTTGGACGCTTTTTTCCGCCACACAATTCGCCGTATTGGATTTTTTTTTTATATTTTAAAAGTACGGGCGTTTTCGGTCACGGTGATACCCATGATGTCTATATTTAGTGTTATTTAGGTATTTATTTTTTACTTATACGGAAAGGGGGGTGATTTGAACTTTTATATCTTTTTTATTTTTTATATATTTTTTAACATTTTTTTTAATTTTTTTTTTACTATTTGAATGCTCAAATATGAGCTTATATATTGTGGCTTTTTAATTTTATTTATGAGCAATTATGGATTTACTAGAGGCAGTTAAATCCATCAATTGCTCATTTCTTATCCTGGCCTGCCATCTAGTGGCCAGAATAAGAATTGCACTTTGAAAACTGTAATCCTCACCAGCGAGGATTACAGTTTTCATATGGTGTACAGACACCCCGATTGGCCACACGGGGTGTCTGTACACCACCCGGAAGCGAACGCTTCCGGGTTTAGACGCAACTAGATGCCGGGATCACGTGTGATCACGGCATCTAGTCACCCCGGAAGACGCCGCCGATACAGTAGGTAGCGGCAAGTCTCTGCTGTTAGAAACAGCAGAGACTTGCCGGCCATGACGCCCGCCGCACCCGCGAGCGGGCGCCATGTGCCCGCATCGTACCAGCGCCGTACATGTACTGTAAGGGTTAAATTCAGGTATTAGCTAGTAAAACAATGCGCCACCTGGTGTCTAAAAGTTGTATTACAATTTATCCAATTTAGTTATAATGTCACTTCGTGACACACATCTCAGGACATGTTGAGATAAGTGATCAGTTAAGTGTGGACACATCTGTATATAACTGAGAGAAAAAACGTATTCCCTAGACTGACGCTACTGTACAGTACACTACATAATTGTTCACTGGACTGGAGTACATATAATTTTAAAAAAATGTATTTTATAGACTGACGCTGCTGTACAGCACACTACAGAATTGTTCACTGGACTATAGTACATATAAATGAGAAAAAAATTTAGTCTTTAAATGCTATTGTACAGCAAACCACTCCATTTTTCACTGGACTGTATTACATATAACTGAGAGAAAATATGTATTTTATAGACTGACGCTACTGTACAGCTCACTAAATAATTGTTCACTGCACTGTAGTACACAAAACTGAGAGAAAAAACATATTCCCTAGACTGACGCTACTGTACAGCACACTAAATAATTGTTCACTGCACTGTAGTATACATAACTGAGAGAAAAAACGTATTCCCTTAACTGACGCTACTGTACAGCACACTAAATAATTGTTCAATGCACTGTAGTATACATAACTGAGAGAAAAAACGTATTCCCTAGACTGACACTACTGTACAGCACACTAAATAATTGTTCACTGGACTGTAGTATATATAACTGAGAGAAAAATGTATTCCCTAGACTGACACTACTGTACAGTAAACTACAGAATTGTTCACTGGACTGGAGTACATATAACTGAGAAAAAACTTATTTTGTAGACTGACGCTGCTGTACAGCACACTACAGAATTGTTCACTGGACTGTAGTACATATAACTGAGAAAAAAACGTAGTCTTTAAATGGCGGCTATTTTACCGCAAACCACTCCATTTTTCACTGGACTGTAGTACATATAACTGAGAAAAAAACGTAGTCTTTAAATGGCGGCTATTTTACCGCAAACTACTCCATTTTTCACTGAACTGTAGTACATATAACTGAGAAAATACGTATTTTATAGACTGACGCTACTGTACAGCACACTACAGAACTTTTCACTAGACTGTAGTATATATAAATGAGAACAAAACATAGTCTTTAAATGGAGGCTATTGTACCGCAAACCACTACATTTTTCACTGGACTGTATTACATATAACTGAGAAAAAAACGTGTTTTATAGACTGACACTACTGTACAGCACACTACAGAATTGTTCACTGGACTGTAGTATATATAAATGAGAAAAAAATGTAGTCTTTAAATGGCGGTTATTTTACCGCAAACCACTACATTTTTCACTGGACTGTAGTACATATAACTGAGAAAAAACGTAATCTTTAAATGGTGGCTATTGTAGCGCAAACCACTCCATTTTTCACTGGACTGTAATACAAATAACTGAGAGAAAATACGTATTTTATAGACTGACGCTACTGTACAGCACACTACATAATTGTTCACTGCACTGTAGTATACATAACTGAGAGAAAAAAACGTATTCCCTAAACTGACGCTTCTGTACAGCACACTAAATAATTGTTCACTGCACTGCAATTGTTCACTGCACCAAATAATTGTTCACTGCATTATAGCAAAAACGTATTCCCTAGACTGCACTACAGATCCAAGCAAGCCAAGGTACAGTAGCAGCACCAGCAGCAGATCAAAAATGAGTACTGAGAGGACTTTGGGCAATTTTTGGTCTGTGTGGACCACGTGCTGTCCCTTCTGCCAACAGTCGTTGTGGATGATTCCTGCCTAACCACATTCTAATTTCACGTCCTAACAGTGTGCAGCCAAGATGGCGGTAGCTGCACTACAAGTCCCAGCCAGCAGTCAGGAGGAGACCAAAAAAAAAAGGTGCTTGTAGCCCTTAGAAGGGCTGTTGGGTTCTTTGAGAATGATTCCTGCCTAACCAAAATCTAAATTGAAGCCCTATCACTCTCCCTGACAGACAGCAGCTCTATCCCTAATCTCATGCAGGCAGCGTCTGGCGCGAGCAGCGCGGGACCAGATTTTTATATTCCCAGGTCATCTGATCTGGCCAGCCAATCCCTGCTATTGACTTGTAGGGGTCCCACGTGATGCTAGGAGGTACCAAAGACTCTCCTGCATGTTGATTGGCTGAGAAAAGGCGCCTAACATGCAGAAAGAGGAAGATGCCATTTCCTCGAGGATCGCGATATGCTCGTCCAAGTAGCGAGCATATGCGAATACCCTAATGCTCGAACGAGCACCAAGCTCGGACGAGTATGTTCGCTCATCTCTAGTGTGTATGTATGTGTGTGTATGTATGTATGTATGTGTGTATGTATGTGTGTGGGTATATGCATATACTGTACGTACTGTATATTGTACAGAGTGGCGCAGGGGTTATATTGTCCGGCATGGTGTAACTGCCATGCATGTGTTGTACAGTATATATTATAATCCCTGTACCATGCTATACAATGTACAATATAATCCATACACCATACTGTATAATATACAGTATAATCCGTACACCATGCTGTATAGTATACAGTATAATCCGTACACCATGCTGTATAATATACAGTATAATCATTACACCATGCTGTATAATATACAGTATAATCCCTAAACCATGCTATATAATATACAGTATAATCGGTACACCATGCTGTATAGTATACAGTATAATCCGTACACCATGCTGTATAATATACAGTATAATCCCTACACCATGCTGTATAATATACAGTATAATCGGTACACTGTGCTGTATAATATACAGTATAATCCCTACACCATGCTGTATAATATACAGTATAATCCGTACACCATGCTGTATAATATACAGTATGATCGTACACCATGCTGTATAATATACAGTATAATCCGTACACCATGCTGTATAATATACAGTATAATCCCTACACCATGCTGTATAATATACAGTATAATCCCTACACCATGCTGTATAATATACAGTATAATCCCTACACCATGCTGTATAATATACAGTATAATCCGTACACCATGCTGTATAAAATACAGTATAATCCCTACACCATGCTGTATAATATACAGTATAATTCGTACACCATGCTGTATAATATACAGTATAATCCCCACACCATGCTGTATAATATACAGTATAATCCATCCTTGTGGCTGTATTCAGTTAACGTCTCCTTAATTTAAATAAATAAATAAATCAGTAGCTCATGTATACATTTCTTTATTGGCAAATGGTTGTGTGGCATGGGAGGAGCCAGGGTAGCATGTGGGATGGGCCGGGGTAGTGGACGGGGTTAGGGGCCCCATTCAGATTCTTGCTATGGGGGCCAATGATTTATGTGTACGCCCCTGGTGTGAACAGAAGGATGCATAAGTTGAAGCATCCAGAGGCATCCAGAGCTAGGTCTGTTGAGACTGTGGGACACCCAATTCTGTAGGAAGGACACGTCTCCCTTAGTGTATATGGCAGATGAGTGTATAATGATTTTTTTTTTCATTATAAAGCATTCTTTAGCATTGACCAAATTTATCATTTCAGAAAAAAAAAAACTTTAGAAGTGTTTTCTGGCCTTTAAAAAATTGCAATGTTTTGTCTATATGATTTCATGTCATGGAACTAAATGTAGTCATGAACACCATATCCTTATGGATGAAAATATGATTATGACCTCCCCCACCACACTGCCCAGTTAAATTCTACTTTTTTAGCCTTGTCAAACAAAGGTGTATTTATAGCTTTATTACCTGGATAAAAAAGTTATACCTGGATGAAAGAGTTAACAAATATAAATGATGCACAATGTATTTTGCATATGAGACTGTAAAAGCGAATGATTCCAGAATATTTGTAAAATTAATTAAAGCCTATCTAATTAAAGCAGATTTTCAATTGTTTGTTACAAACTTGAAGCTCCCAAGCCCCTGTGTAAAATGTGTAACAGAACCACCAACTATCAAGGACCATTTTTTACCCATCTCCTTATATGGTACTGTATATGGCAGATAAATGGAGATGAGAGAATTGATCCCAAAGTAATAATATTTGTCTTGAAATTCCCAAAAATTCAGATTCCAGCCAAATCAAAATCTTTTGAGATGAGAGAATTGATCCCAAAGTAATCATATTTTTCTTGAATTTCCCAAAAATTCAGATTCCAGCCAAATCAAAATATTTTGAGATTTGATTAGACTGTATCTCTCAAAATGGTGATTGCCACTTTACAGGTCAGAAGGCAGAGAAAAAAATATCTGCCACCAAAAAAGGATAACTTGTCAACCATGTTTTAATAAAAATCTGACAGTGCAGTGTTATTAAACAGGGTGTTTTTTACCACTGGCTACCATCCATTTACTCATAGACTTATATATCACCGTCACTTTGGCATTACTAATGCTGCATGCCATTAAAGTGGCTCAATCACCAGGATCAATCCTATTAAACCAGACGTACTAGCTGGTAGAGCTCATCATGTTGATTAAAACTATAACTTTCTTTTGTCTGTATGCTAAACAGCTGAAGATATCTGCATTTTTATTCATACGCAAATGCAAATTTTGAGCACCAGGAGGCGGGGCTGAATCCTTTGAGCACTGCTTTTTAATACCCCCTGTGCTCTGCACACTTCCCCTCCACTTGATTGACAGGGCTAGACATCAGCATACTGAGGGCAGAGCTGTGCCCACCTCATTAACCATTTTCTACGCTTGTTTAAGGTGTAGGAAAAGGTCTAAATGTAAGACAGCAAGAAAGCTGGAACTGGCTCTAGATGCGCCAAATTTATGGAGAGGCCTGCGCGTCTGCATAACTTTTGTGGAACCACCACCAGCTTACAGCTTTATAAACACAGGCATATAAAAAGGCAGTCTTAATAAATGTGCCCCTATATTCTTATCATATTTGAGAAAAATGTTTTAGTCTTAAAAAGCTAATTTTGCTGGTTTCTTTGTAATCATAATCAATATTGTGCATGTGAATAAACAAGTAATGCTTTTCAAAGCAAAAGAGTTTCTAAGGAAAAAAAATAAAAAATAAAAACAACTATGCTCAATCTAGTAAGCCCTTTTATTGTTTATGTGATTATATATTATTTTAGTTTAGCCTTTTATTATGGCTTAAATGAGAGAGAAAAAAAGTTGGTGCTTGGTGCTTAGCATAAGAAGGGAACACAAGTGGGCAGGCCACAGGCTACCTCAATGCCCCAAGTTAACTAGTTAATTATGAATAACCTGGCTGCCTGTTGTGCTGAGTATATGTAGGGGGCGGGGCCTTCCTTGCTCTCCGGGCCCCCCTGTGCTGCGGGCCCCATAGCAGCTGCGTGGTCTGCCTATATTGGCAGTATGCCACTGTGTACAGATAAGACCAGGTTCACACATAAATTTTTTGGTCAGTTATTTCCATCAATTATTGTGAGCCAAAACCAGATGCAGGAAAAAAACACAGAATAGGTGCCTGTGTGCGTCTGTCCCTGTGTGTGAATCTTTCCCTGTGTGTGTGTCCGTCCCTGTGTGTGGGTCCCTCTCCCTATCTGCCTGTCCTTGAGTGTCCCTGTGTGTGTTCCTGTCCCTGTGTGCGTGTGTTCAGTGCCCTTATTCTCCTTACCGGTTGCTGAGATTGCTGCGCATCGTGAGACGGTTCGTCGTGAGGCGGCTGGTGTGGCTGGTGCCGGTGTGTCCAAGTCCCTGTGTGCATATCTTTCCCTGTGTATGCCTGTTCCTGTGTGTCCATGTGTGTATCTGTCCCTGTGTGTATCCCTGTCTCTGTGTATCCCTAACCCTGTGTGTCCCTGTCCCTGTGTGTGTCTGTCCCCCTGAGTGTGTGTCTGTCCCTGTCTGTCTGTCCTCCTGTGTGTGTGTCTGTCCCTGGGTGTCTGTCCCTGTGTGTCTGTCCCCCTGTGTGTGTCTGTCCCTGTCCCTGTGTGTGTCACCATCACCATGCCCACAGTGTTCCTATGTCTTGACGCAGCTGCATCAGGACGCTCTGCGCGGGGCAAGAAGAAGAAGAAGGAAGAGGAAACAGTGCCACCAGCATGGAGTCAAGTAAGTAGGTAACACTACCACATGATCTATACTAGTGTTATCTGTAGTTTTACATAGGACTGCAGGTAACACTAACACATGATCTACACTAGTGTTATCTGTGGTTTTACATAGGACTGCAGGTAACACTACCACATGATCTACACTAGTGTTATCTGTGGTTTTAAATAGGACTGCAGGTAACACTACCACATGATCTACACTAGTGTTATATGTGGTTTTACATAGGACTGCAGTTAACACTACTACATTATCAGCACTAGTGTTACCTGTGGTGTTACATAGGACTGAAGGGGACATCTACTACATTATCTGCACTCAGAGAGGTATCACTGTGTTACCTGTGGTGTTACATAGGACTGCAGGAGATAACAACATTATCTTTACTTGTATCACCCCAGATTTCGCAGGACAGTCTCGGAATTTGGTAGCTACTTGGGTTTCATACTAATTTTTAATAAGAGGGGGGCGCCATTAATATTTTTGCCTCAAGAAGCAGAAGAGCTAGAATCGGCCCTGTTTGTTCAGTTCCCCTCCCCCCTTCCCACATATCTGCATGTGGTGCCTGGGCATTTTGGGGTGCATAATAGGGGTTAGATAACCCCTTTAACTCTTAGGATACCAGAAGTTGTTTTTGTTTTTGCATTTTCATTTTTCTTCCCTATCTTACTTGAGCCATAACTTTTTTATATTTCCGTTCACATAGCTGTATGAGGTCTTATTTTTTGTGGGACAAGTTGTACTTTCGAATGCCACCATTTAATATGGCATACAATGAAGTGGGAAGCAGAAAAAAATTCCAAATGGGAAGGAATTGGAAGAAAAAAAGCAATTCCTATACCGTTTTACGGGTTTTGTTCCTACGGCGTTCCCTTTGCAGCAAATGGAGTGTGGCAGGGGAGGAGCCAGTGAACGAGGTGGGATGGGCTAGGGGTGGGTACTGGGTGGAGTTAGGGGGCCCAATTCAGATTCTTGCTATGCGGCCCAATGATTTCTATGTATGCCACTGTCTGTACAAATTAATGGTCTGGGTCCCTCGTGAGTGACTGCCACCTCTGGACCCTCTATAGTCCACTATGCCCACCATTCAGCTTTTCATTTCATAATGATATTAATACTTTGCATTGAACAATGTAACATGCCAACAAGTATGTGAATCAGCAGCTTGTAAGTAAGAATGGAAATCATGTGTAATTGTCATTCAACAGCATACTGTGAGGAGCAAATGGCTTGTTGCCATTAGAGATGAGCGAATCGAAGCTGACGAAGTGGAATTCGTTACGAAGTTCATGGAAAATTCGATTTGCAGCGAAAGCAAATTTTATGGCGATTCGCAGTAACAAATCTTTTTTTTTTTTTTTCCTAAAACGGCTGCAAGCACATGGCATGACATGGGGGAAGGATTTCTGGGACAAAGAAGTAAACACCCACAATGCGATCACATGCAGACATGTCTTGAATTAGCAGACAGCCAGGTCCTTTGATGTCACAGCCCTATATAAATATATATATATATATATATATATATATATATATATATATATATATATATATATATAGCTCTGCAGCGCTGGAATCCGCCCTTTGCTATTGAATTTAGACCAGAGACAGACATCAGGAGAGATAGGGCAAGTGAAAGAAAAACTAAAGAAAAGAAGTGAGGAGATCAGGGATAGATAATCTGAATTGCAGGAATAGGAGAGGGACGATTTCTAGACAGAAAATCAGGCAGTGAAATCACTATTCTGGTACAGCAGCAGTGAGTGGGCATAGGGGTTAGCCTGTTTTGCAGCACTGCACTCTGTTCTAAAGGCTGTTTTGGGGTGCTTTATTCAAAGAACCACCACTAGTGTCACTTTTTGCAGTGCAGGAAGAGGGTCAGAGCCTTTTTTGGGGTACATTAAAAAAATAAATAAATAAAATTTAAAAATTAAAAAAAAAATAAATAAAAAATAATAATAAATAAAAAACATTTAAAAAAAATATCTTTTGGGTTGTGTTTGGGGAAACACATATATAATCCGTGATTGGCAGCTTGTAAATGAGAAAGAAATAGTTGCAGCGTTATTTGCCATACGAATAGACAAGCGCCATATAGTGCTAAATTCTTGAGTGTAGTTTAATTGCCAAAAAACACAGTGAATCCGTGTTTGTGGGGTTGTTAGTTTAAAAGAACTATTTGCTGCGTAATTCGCCATCCAAACAGAAAAGCGTGATATTGTGCTAACGTAGTCAGTGAAGTTGAATTGCCAAAAAAAACTGTGAATCCGTGTTTGTGGGGTTGTTCATTTTAAATAACTATTTGCGGCTTTATTCGCCATCCAAACAGAAAAGCATGATATGGTGCTAACGTAGTCAGTGAAGTTGACTTGCCCAAAAAACTGTGAATCCGTGTTTGTGGGTTTGTTCATTTAAAATAACTATTTGCGGCGTTATTCGCCATCCAAACAGAAAAGCGTGATATTGTGCTAATGTAGTCAGTAAAGTTGAATTGCCAAAAAAAATGTGAATCTGTGTTTGTGGGGTTGTTAGTTTTAAATAACTATTTGCAGCGTTATTCCCCATCCAAACAGAAAAGCGTGATATAGTGCTAACGTAGTCAGTGAAGTTGACTTGCCAAAAAAACTGTGAATCCGTGTTTGTGGGTTTGTTCATTTAAAATAACTATTTGCGGTTGTTATGGTGCCACTCTGTGGCCATGAACTTTGTTCGACTGCTGCTGACTCTTGAAGCTGCTGTTACGGTGCCACTCTGTGGCCTAGCAAATAACATATAGTAACATAGTAACATAGTTTATAAGGCCGAAAAAAGACATCTGTCCATCCAGTTTGGCCTGTTTTCCTACAAGTTGATCCAGAGGAAGGCCAAAAAACCCTGTGAGGTAGAAGCCAATTTTCCCCACTTTAGGGAAAAAAAATTCCTTCCCGACTCCAATAAGGCAATCAGAATTACTCCCTGGATCAACGACCCATCTCTAGTAACTATAACCTATAATATTATTACCCTCCAGAAATGCATCCAGGCCCCTCTTGAACTCTTTTAGTGAACTTACCATCACCACCTCCTCAGGCAGAGAGTTCCATAGTCTCACTGCTCTTACCATAAAGAATCCTCTTCTATGTTTGTGTACAAACCTTCTTTCCTCCAGGCACAGAGGATGTCCCCCTCGTCACAGTCACAGTCCTGGAGATAAATAGATCATGGGAGAGATCTCTGTACTGACCTCTGATATATTTATACATAGTTATTAGATCTCCCCTCAGTCGTCTTTTTTCTAAAGTAAATAAGCCTAATTTTGATAATCTTTCTGGGTACTGTAGTCCTCCCATTCCAGTTATGACTTTAGTTTCATTCCTCTGAACCATCTCCAGCTCTGCTATGTCTGCCTTGTTCACAGGAGCCCAGAACTGTACACAGTACTCCATGTGTGGTCTGACTAGTGATTTGTAAAGTGGCAGGACTATGTTCTCATCACGGGCATCTATGCCTCTTTTGATGCAACCCATGATCTTATTGGCCTTGGCTGCAGCTGTCTGACACTGGTTTCTACAGCTTAGTTTGCTGTTCACTAAAATTCCTAGGTCCTTTTCCATGTCAGTGTTACCTAATATTTTACCATTTAGTATGTACTGGTGACTTGCATTATTCCTTCCCATATGCATAACCTTACATTTGTCAGTGTTAAACCTCATCTGCCACTTCTCTGCCCAAGCCTCCAGTCTATCCAGATCCATCTGTAGCAGTGTACTGTCCCCTTCTGTGTTAATTACTTTACACAGTTTAGTGTCATCTGCAAAAATTCATATTTTACTGTGCAAGTTTCGACAAGATCATTAATAAATATATTGGGCCTAATACTGACCTCTGTGGTACTCCACTAATGACAGTGACCCAATCTAAGTGTGTACCATTAATAACCACCCTCTGTTTTCTATCACTAAGCCATTTACTTACCCACATACAGACATTTTCTCCCAGGCCAAGCATTCTCATTTTATATACTAACCTTTTATGTGTTACCGTGTCAAATGCTTTGGAGAAGTCCAGATATACGACATCCATTGATTCGCCGCGGTCCAGTCTAGAACCTACCTCCTCATAGAAACTGATTAAATTGGTTTGACATGACCGATCCCTCATGAAGCCATGCTGATGGAGTTATTTGCTTATTTTCATTGAGGTACTCCAAGATAGCATCTCTTAGAAAACCATCAAACACTTTACCCACGACAGATGTTAAACTTACCGGCCTATAGTTCCCAGGATCTGTTTTTGGACCCTTTTTGAGTATTGGCACCACATTTGCTATCCGCCAATCCTGTGGAACACTCCCTGTCAGTATAGAGTCCTTAAATATCAGAAATAAGGGTCTGGCGATGACATTACTTAATTCTCTTAGGATACGGGGGTGTATGCCATCCGGTCCTGGCGATTTGTCTATTTTAATCTTTTTAAGACGCAACTCTACTTCTTCCTGGGTCAGACAGGGCATTTTTAATGGGGAATTTACTTTTATCTTCTGCAATTAATCTGACAGTTTATTTTCCTCAGTGAATACAGTGGAGAAAAAGATATTTAGTAGCTTTGCTTTCTCCTCATCGCTCTCTGCAACTCCCCCCTCATTACTCTGTAAGGGGCCGACACCTTCAGGTTTATACTTTTTACCATTTATATAATTAAAGAACATTTTAGGATTAGTTTTACTCTATTTGGCGATTAATCTCTCGGTCTCTGTTTGGCTGTTTTTATTTGTCTTTTACATATTCAATTTTTTTCCTTATAGTTTTTCAATACTTCCTCGCCACCCTCCTGTTTAGTGATTTTTATGCTTTCTGTTTGTCATTTATTGCTTTCTTTACTGCTCTATTTATCCACATTGTTTTTTTCTTGTTCCTTAAAGGGAGTCTGTCACCTCATTTTCACCTATATAACTAACAGCAGTGCCCCACAGAAGATTGCATACACATCTCAGACATACCTGTGTGCACTGTGTGTGTGTATTCCTCGTTCAGAAAAAAGCACTTTTATTCTGCAGGAAAACAGCTCCCAAGTGCCCGGATCTGCTGCTGCTGCAAACCAGACTGGAGGGGGGAGGGCAGCTTTAGCTGCTCATATCTTAGGATTAGTAGCAGATAGAACAATGGTTCTGACCTTCTTTGAAAGCTGACATTCCAAGCTGTAAAATGACACCAAAAGCATTATATCCAGTATATCAGAAGATATAGCTGTTAGAAATCGAATCAGGAGAGAAAGATGTTTTTAGTTTCACTTTCAGCCGGGCACTTGAGAGCTGTTTTCCTGCAGAATAAAAGTGCTTTTCCTGGACATGTAATACAGACACATAGTGCACACAGGTATGTCTGGGATGTGTATGCAATCTTCTGTGGGGCAGTGCTGTTAGTTATATAGGTGAAAATGAGGTGACAGACTCCCTTTAACTTTTTATTCCCATAAGGTATGTACCTCTCACAACTAGATATTAGGATGCTTTTAAAAATCTCCCATTTTGTGGCTGTATTTTTATTTTTGAGGACTTTGTCCCAGTTAGTTAGGCCTATGGCCTCTCTTTGTTGACTAAATTTTGCTTTTTTAAAGTTTGGTATTTTTGTTCCTCCCTGAAGAAACACTCTTTTGAATGACAGTTGGAAGTAGGGATGAGCGAACTTTTGAAAAGTTCTGTTCGCTTCGCTTCGGCGAACTTTCTTGAATTTCGGATTCGTACGAACCGAACCTAAAACAAACCTTGCTATAACGGCTGAATAGTTGCTTCTACAATAATGGGAGTCTGATAGGGTATAGTTTCGTTTACTTGCAGTTGCTATTACAATGAAAAAAGTGGAAAAAATCCAAGTGACTTCAACAATGGCGACGCAAAATATACGCATATTTGAGAATGTACACTAATGTGTTCGCTAATGCGTGTACACATTAGTTAACATTCTCAAATATGCGTATATTTAGGGTATGGAATATGGGATATTCCATACCCTAAATATACGCATAGTTGAGAATGTTCGCTAATGTGTACGCAATTTATGAATTCATACGCATTAGCGTACGCATTATCGTACATTCTAAATAAATATGCGTATATTTTTCGTTGCCGTTATTTTAACCAGATTCGTTACGAACTTTTGGGAAAGTTCGTAACGGTTCAGTTCGCTCATCCCTAGTTGGAAGGTTATTTTATTATGGTCACTATTTCCCAGGTGTCCCTCGACTTGCACATCTGTTATTCTGTCAGGTCTATTGGCTAATACTAGAGATGAGCGAACATGCTTGTCCGAGCTTGATGCTCGTTCGAGCATTAGGGTATTCGCATATGCTCGCTACTCAGACGAGCATATCGCGATCCTCGAGGAAATGGCAACTTCCTCTTCCTGCATGTTAGGCGCCTTTTTTCAGCCAATCAACATGCAGGAGAGTCTTTGGTAACTTCTAGCATCATGTGGGGCCCCTACAAGTCGATAGCAGGGATTGGCTGGCCAGATCAGATGACCTGGGAATATAAGAATTTGGTCCCGCGCTGCTCGCGTCATACGCCGTCTGCATGAGATTGGGGATAGAGCTGCTGTCTGTCAGGGAGAGTGTTAGGGCCTGGATTTAGATGTTGGTTAGGCAGGAATCCCCCACAAAGAACCCAACAGCCCTTCTAAGGGCTACAAGCACTTTTTTTTTGGTCTCCTCAAGGCTGCTGGCTGGGACTTGTAGTGCAGCTACCGCCATCTTGGCTGCACACTGTACACAGTGACTGGTGGCAGAAGGGACAGCACGTGGTCCACACAGACCCAAAATAAATTTCCCAATGTACTCATTTTTGCTGCTGTACTTTGGCTTGCTGAGATCTGTAGTGCAGTCTAGGGAATACGTTTTTCTGTCATTTCTATACACTACAGTTCAGTGAACAATTATGTAGTGTACTATACAGTAGCGTCAGTCTAGGGAATACGTTTTTCTGTCATTTCTATACACTACAGTCTAGTGAACAATTATGTAGAGTACTGTACAGTAGCGTCAGTCTAGGGAACACTTTTTTCTGTCATTTCTATACACTACAGTCCACTACAGTTTAGTGAAAAATGTAGTGGTTTGCGGTAAAATAGCCGCCATTTAAAGACTACGTTTTTTTATATATACAACAGTCCAGTGAACAATACTGTAGTGTGTTGTACAGCAGCGTCAGTCTATAAAATACGCTTTTTCTCAGTTATGTGTACTACAGTCCAGCGAAAAATGTAGTGGTTTGCAGTAAAATAGCCGCCATTTAAAGACTACATTTTTTTCTCATTTCTATACACTACAGTCCAGTGAACAATTATGTAGTGTACTGTACAGTAGCGTCAGTCTAGGGAATACGTTTTTCTCTCATTTCTATATACTACAGTCCTTTGAACAATTATGTAGTGTACTGTACAGTAGCGTCAGTCTAGGGAATACGTTTTTCTGTCATTTCTATAGACTACAGTCCAGTAAACAATTATGTAGTGTTCTGTACAGTAGCGTCAGTCTAGGGAATATGTTTTTCTCTCATTTCTATACACTACAGTCCAGTGAACAATTATGTAGTGTACTGTACAGTAGCGTCAGTCTAGGGAATACGTTTTTCTGTCATTTCTATACACTACAGTCCAGTGAACAATTATGTAGTGTACTGTACAGTAGCGTCAGTCTAGGGAATACGTTTTTCTGTCATTTCTATACACTACAGTCCAGTGAACAATTATGTAGTGTGCCCTACAGTAGCGTCAGTCTATAAAATACGTATTTTCTTTCAGATATATGTACTACAGTCCAGTGAAAAATTTAGTGGTTTGTGGTAAAATAGCCGCCATTTAAAGACTACGTTTTTTTCTCATTTATATATACTGCAGTCCAGTGAACAATTCTGTAGTGTGCTGTACAGCAGCGTCAGTCTAAAAATACGTATTTTCTCAGTTATATGTACTACAGTCCAGTGAACAATGGAGTGGTTTGCGGTAAATTAGCCACAGTCTAAAAATTCCTTTTTTTCTCTCAGTTATATATACTACAGTGCAGTGTATAATTCTGTCGTGTGCGGTATAGTAGCCGCACTCTAGTGTTGACACCAACAAGTGACCAAGTTAGTTGAGGTAGCAGGTGAAGCACATAAAATTTTACACTGATACAGCATGGCGGTGAACCCAGAGTGACCAAGTTACACTTAGGTAGCAGGTGAAGCATATAAAATTTTACACTGATACAGCATGGCGGTGACACCACCAATGCCTTGGTCAGACTGAGATTGCAGTCAAATGGCTGTAGGTGAGCTTCCCAAATATTTGTTTTGGAGTGTCTGAAGTTGACCCTCCTGTAAAATTGTTTTTGAGTGTCTGTAGTTGCCACTCCTAAAAAATTTATTGGAGAGAGGGCCTGTAGGTGGCCCTCCGTAAACATTGTTTGTAAAAAGGGCCAGTTGGCCTTTAGAAACACTGCCTGTTGGCTCAGCGTTTGTGTGCGAAGAGGAGGAGGAGGAGGAGAAGAGAGGATACATAAAGAATCTTTATGTTGAGCTGCTTTCCCCCGGTGGAGATTTGCATTCCGGTGAAATCCAGGCTTTATTCATTTCAATAATCGTCAGCCTGTCAGCGCTGTCAGTTGACAGGCATGTACACTTATCAATGATGATGCCACCAGCTGCACTGAAGACCCGCTCTGACAACACGCTAGCGGCAGGGCAGACCAGCACCTCCAAGGCGTTCAGTTGTCGTGTCCAGCTTTGCAACCCAGTAGTTGTATGGAGCAGAGAGATCACGCAGGACGTTGGTATGGTCAGCTAGGTACTCCCTCACCATCTTTCTGAACAACTCCCCCCCTACTGGGGGACGGGTGACATAAACTTGCTGGGGTGCCATAAAACTGGCAAAGGCCTTGGAGAGTGTTCCCCTGCCAGTGCTTGACAAGCTGCCTGCTCTCCTCCTCTCCCCCGCTAGTTGGCCCACAGAACTACGTCCAGGGTCGGACTGGAGTACCTAGGGCCCACCAGAGGAAATAATTCTTGGGGCCCACCATAAAGAAATATCTGTGTTTATTATCCCTGTACGGTGACATCACTGTGTTTATTATCCCTGTACAGTGACATCGCTGTGTGTATTATCCCAGTGCAGGAAGAGGTAAGTGGTCTGTGTTTGTTTTCTATTTTTCAGGGTCGATAAAATGGTCAAACAGGGGTCTGGGGGAGTGTTTATTTCAATAAAATGTTTTATACTTGTGTGTGTGTATTTTTTTTTACAATACTACAGTTTTAGTAATTATGGCTATCTACAGACGGCCCTGATTACTAATACTGGGCTTAGTGCTTGCCGCTATGGCAGGCCAGTACTAACCCCAACATCTATTACCTTGGCACCCACTGCCACCAGGGGTGCCGGGAAGAGCCGGGTACCCGCAGGACCGGACCTTCTAAATTGAGGGTCTGGCTCTGGGGCGGCTGTAGGCTGGTACCATTAGGCTGGGAAGGGCCAATAACCGTGTCCCTTCCCACCCTGGTAGTGCTAGGCTGCCGCTGCTGGTTGTATCTGGCTGGTGAAGGAAAAAAGGGGGTGACCCACGCCATTTTTTTACAAAAATAATTAAATTTTAAAAAAAAATGGCGTGGGGTCCCACCCTTTTTTCCCTCGTCAGCCAGATACAACCAGCAACGGCAGCCTGGCACTACCAGGGTGGGAAGGGACACGGTAAGTATAGTATATATACTATACTTACCTTTTTCATAGCAGCAGGGCCAGCATCATCAGAGAAGATCTTCTTCTCATGTCTGAAGGGGGCGGGCCTATGCTGCAGGCCCCGCCCCCTGCCGAGACCTGAGGCATGCCTGGGAGGTACGGAGAGCTGCAGGGGGGACAGGAGGGAGGATGGAAGAAGCAGACAGCCGATTTTGGCTATCTGCTCCTTCCTGCAACAGGCAACTGTCTCTACGTCCTATGGACACAGAGACAGCTGCCAGAGGCTGGATCCGGGACGGTTGGGAGGTATGCGGCAGCAGGGGGCTAGGGGCCTACCGGAGGATCCTCCGGTCCTCTGGTGGGCCAGTCCGACACTGACTACGTCCTCTGCCGCTAGCGGTGTCAGATGGGAAGGATAGTTTCAGCTTGTGCACCAGGGACTATTGATATTGATTCACTCTCATACTCCTCTCCTCTACAGGAATGAGAGTGGAAAAGTTCTGCTTGTACCGGGGGTCCAGGAGGGTGAACAGCCAGTAATCGGTGTTGTCAAAAATACGAGGGTCACGGGAAAGGCAGCTTAACATGAAGTCAGCCATGTACGCAAGAGTCCCAACACGCAAGAATTCCCTTTCCTCAATAGGGCTGACTCTCCATTTCCTCCTCCTCCAACTCCTCCTCTTCAGCCCATACACGCTCAACAGATAAGAAGGAATGAGCATAGGTACCCTCTTCAGTCTCGCCAACAGTCTCCTTCTCTTCCTCCTCTTCCTCCTCATCCTCCTCCAATACGCGCTGAGAAACAGACCTGAGGGTGCTATGGCTATCAAGCAACGTATCTTCTTCCCCTATCTCCTGTGACAAGCGCAACGCCTCTGACTTCATGCTGAGCAGTGACTTTTTCAAGCAGACAAAGCAGCGGGATGGTGACGCTGATAATGGCGGCATCACTGCTGACCATCTGTGTTGACTCCTCAAAATGGCTTAACACCTGACAGATATCAGACATCCATGTCCACTCCTCATTGTAGACTTGAGGAAGCTGACTAACCTGACTACCAGTTCTCGTGGAAGTTGTCATCTGGCAGTTTACAATCACTCTGCGCTGCTGGTAAACCCTGGCTAACATGTGTAATGTGGAATTCCATTGTG
>ONZH01028553.1:0-29132 GCA_900303285.1 Rhinella marina
AAACAACCATAATATGTGAAGTGTATGACACATGATTCTATACATAAATGCACTGTGAAAACCATTAATGTGTATAAAATATATAAAATATGAGTAATGTGAAGAACACATTAAAAGAAATATACTTTTTTTGTGTGAAAAAAAGGTGTGAAAAATTTTTTTTTAAAAAAATTGTGAAAAAAAACCAAAAATGTGAATAAACAAAGTGAGAAATGTGTGAAAACAAAATGTGTGACAATTATGTGAATATCGTGAATATGTAAACAGAGAAAAAAAAAAAAAAACAGGGAAAGGGAAAGAGAGGGGGGCGCAGGCTTCCGATGCATCATATGCAGGATAACATGATCTTCTCAGCGGATACATATAGTCACTGGAACCCACAATCCAAAAAAGGAATGACCTAATTACACACAGGGTGCCTAAAAGAAATAATGAATAAAATAAAAGAACATTAAAAACATGATACACCCTGGTGTATATAATTATACCCATGGTGTAATAGGATATAAAACTAAGAAATATACGTATAATTATACATTAAATACATGCTCAATGAGACTACTAACTGGATAGATCGGGGTAAAATATTATAAAAATGGGGCATAACTCAAGTTCTCATTCAACCCTTTAGGTGACACCGTGTCCAATGTAAAAATCCATTTGGACTCCTTTTGGGCTAGAATCTTCTTCCATTCTCCTCCCCGTTCACCAATCAACACACGATCGATACCCCTTACCTTTAAAAGGGTACCATCGCAATTGTGATAAACTTTGAAGTGACGGGGGAGTGTCTTCAGTTTCAGAATATCTCGCTCTTCCGCAGCAGCCGCAATTCCCAATACGTGCTCACGTGTGCGTCTCCTCAATTCGCGAGATGTAAGGCCCACATACAGGAGGTTACATGGGCACGATGCCACATAAATGACCCCAATCGTTGAACAAGTGATGGCATGTGTGATTTTAAATTCTTTTTTGCCAGATCCGTCTTTAAATGTATCAGTTCTCACAATATTAGGGCACACCACACATCTCCCACATGGGTGACAACCCCATTTTGGGCCTTTAGAGCCAAATGCACGTATAAAGCATTTACCCTGATGGTGACTCCGCACCAACATATCACGCAAATTGCGTTCTCTTCTATATGTCACTGCGGGATTCATAGGTAAGTATTGTCTCAAGATCGGATCTATCCGTAAAATATTCCAATGTTTACTTAAGATCTTTCTCAATTCATTATGACCTGAATTGAAAGATGTAATAAATCTTAGTACTTGTTCATTATCATCCTTCATGCGTGGTCTCTGTTGTAATAGTCCTTCTCTCTTGGCCTCTTTAGCTCTCCTATAACCTCTTCTTAATTCGCCATCATGATATCCACGTGTCCTAAACCTCTGAGTAAGTTCTCTTGCACGTGCATCAAACACCTCTTCCTGGGAACAAATCCGCCTCAATCTCAGAAATTGCCCCGTTGGGATGCCTCGTATCAGAGACCGCGGATGAGATGAGGTGGCATGGAGGAGGCTATTAACAGCCGTCGGCTTCCGAAAGATGTCAGTATGGATAAATCCCTTATCGTCTACCTGTAACAAAAGGTCAAGAAAGTCCATGTCACTCTTGCCCACCTTGTATGTCAACTTAATGTTGGAATCATTCCGATTTAGTTCGCCCATAAAATTCTCCAACTCAGCCTTTGAGCCCTGCCAGATAATCAGCACGTCATCCATGTATCTGGCCCATAGATGAACTTTTTCGATATATCTGGCAGGCTCAGTAAGGAAAATCCTCCTCTCCCACAGCCCCAGGAACAGATTAGCATAGGACGGCGCACAGGCCGCCCCCATAGCTGTACCCCAGAGCTGCAGGTAGAGGAGGCCATTAAAAAGAAAAAAATTGTGTGTCAGGACGAATTCAAGGAGTTCAAGAATAAACATGGAAAACTCACCCTGTAACATAGAAGAATGCAAAAAGTGCGACACCGCCTCCATCCCATCTTCATGTCTGATTGAGGTATATAATGACTCAACGTCACAGGTGACGATCCACATGTCCTCCTCCAACTGTAAACCATCCATCTTTCTCAATACATCCCCCGTATCCTTAAGATAAGACGGTAGATTCTCAACCATCGGACGTAGAATGGAATCGATCAATTTACATGCAGGTTTGCACATGTTGTTCCGGCCGGACACGATAGGGCGTCCTGGAGGGTTCAACGTATCTTTGTGAACTTTGGGCAGAAGGTACAATGTTGCAATAGTTGGATTCTCCAGCCATAGACAATTTTTCTTTACTGAGCCTGCCAGATATATCGAAAAAGTTCATCTATGGGCCAGATACATGGATGACGTGCTGATTATCTGGCAGGGCTCAAAGGCTGAGTTGGAGAATTTTATGGGCGAACTAAATCGGAATGATTCCAACATTAAGTTGACATACAAGGTGGGCAAGAGTGACATGGACTTTCTTGACCTTTTGTTACAGGTAGACGATAAGGGATTTATCCATACTGACATCTTTCGGTAGCCGACGGCTGTTAATAGCCTCCTCCATGCCACCTCATCTCATCCACGGTCTCTGATACGAGGCATCCCAACGGGGCAATTTCTGAGATTGAGGCGGATTTGTTCCCAGGAAGAGGTGTTTGATGCACGTGCAAGAGAACTTACTCAGAGGTTTAGGACACGTGGATATCATGATGGTGAATTAAGAAGAGGTTATAGGAGAGCTAAAGAGGCCAAGAGAGAAGGACTATTACAACAGAGACCACGCATGAAGGAGGATAATGAACAAGTACTAAGATTTATTACATCTTTCAATTCAGGTCATAATGAATTGAGAAAGATCTTAAGTAAACATTGGAATATTTTACGGATAGATCCAATCTTGAGACAATACTTACCTATGAATCCCGCAGTGACATATAGAAGAGAACGCAATTTGCGTGATATGTTGGTGCGGAGTCACCATCAGGGTAAATGCTTTATACATGCATTTGGCTCTAAAGGCCCAAAATGGGGCTGTCACCCATGTGGGAGATGTGTGGAGTGCCCTAATATTGTGAGAACTGATACATTTAAAGACGGATCTGGCAAAAAAGAATTTAAAATCACACATGCCATCACTTGTTCAACGATTGGGGTCATTTATGTGGCATCGTGCCCATGTAACCTCCTGTATGTGGGCCTTACATCTCGCGAATTGAGGAGACGCACACGTGAGCACGTATTGGGAATTGCGGCTGCTGCGGAAGAGCGAGATATTCTGAAACTGAAGACACTCCCCCGTCACTTCAAAGTTTATCACAATTGCGATGGTACGGGGAGGAGAATGGAAGAAGATTCTAGCCCAAAAGGAGTCCAAATGGATTTTTACATTGGACACGGTGTCACCTAAAGGGTTGAATGAGAACTTGAGTTATGCCCCATTTTTATAATATTTTACCCCGATCTATCCAGTTAGTAGTCTCATTGAGCATGTATTTAATGTATAATTATACGTATATTTCTTAGTTTTATATCCTATTACACCATGGGTATAATTATATACACCAGGGTGTATCATGTTTTTAATGTTCTTTTATTTTATTCATTATTTCTTTTAGGCACCTGTGTGTAATTAGGTCATTCCTTTTTTGGATTGTGGGTTCCAGTGACTATATGTATCCGCTGAGAAGATCATGTTATCCTGCATATGATGCATCGGAAGCCTGCGCCCCCCTCTCTTTCCCTTTCCTGTTTTTTTTTTTTTTTCTCTGTTTACATATTCACGATATTCACATAATTGTCACACATTTTGTTTTCACACATTTCTCACTTTGTTTATTCACATTTTTTGGGTTTTTGTTCACAATTTAAAAAAAAAAAATTTTTTTCACACCTTTTTTTTTCCACACAAAAAAGTATATTTCTTTTAATGTGTTCTTCACATTACTCACATTTTATATATTTTATACACATTAATGGTTTTCACAGTGCATTTATGTATAGAATCATGTGTCATACACTTCACATATTATGGTTGTTTCACTAACATATAATTGAGTAAATATAGCATGCATTAGGATAAGAGATAGGGCTAATATGAATCTAGCGATTATAATAGAACACTCTGTGGCAGCGATGTGTAAAGCCGGCCGGCTATTCCGCTTCGTTGCGTCCCATTGTGGAACGCAACGGCGGTCATGTGATTTTGCGTCGTCTCGCATATCGCGAGATTTCGAGAGGTGGAGGGGAAATTGTTCCATCCTTTCTCGATAGAGGGGGAATTAGATTTTTCTATAATTGGCAATACATGTTTATATGTAGGATGTATAGTGATATATATAACTAGGGGCACTGATGTTTTTCTTTGATGAAATTCAGTGGATGAGATACTTCTGGCTCTACAGGAAATGACCTCATGCATTCCACTTGTGAATGCATATTGAATGAATACACACAGGTGGACTAGCTGTGGTTTAAACATCGGGGATATAAATAGGATTGAATTCCATGCAGTATCAGACTCCCTGAGGAAGCAACAGTGTGAAACGTACGTTGGGGTGACGAGGTGCGGACTCACTGGTTGGTAATTATAACTTTGGTCATTTTCAGTGTCTATGGGTCACATTTTATGTACGCTTATATTGTATTTTGGCACTATGCACTTTATTGTTTATGTACCTGGAATGTGGCTTGACAATATGTTATATATGTAATTCTCTTTATACCAGTGTATCTGCTGTTTTTTTATGCTATTCCCGCCATCATGACAAATTGTGGTTTTATATGTATTTGTGATTATTGTAACTAATAAAGATTGTATACTTTTTTAGTAAATTTTGGTGCTGAGACCTTCTTTATGATTTTGTAGGTTATATACTCAGTCTAACTTGGTCACTCTGTTGTCACCCTATGTGTCAGGGTAAATTTATATGTGATTCACCTGCTACCTCAGTCTAACTTGGTCACTTGGTGGTTTCACCGCCATGCTGTGTCAGGGTAAATTTATGGGTGGCTCACCTGCTACCTCATCTAACTTGGTCACTTGGTGGTGTCACTGCCATGCTGTGTCAGGCTACATGTTTGGGTGGCTCACCTGCTACCTCATCTAACTTGGTCACTTGGTGGTGTCACCGCCATGCTGTGTCAGGCTAAATTTTTGGGTGGCTCACCTGCCACCTCATCTAACTTGGTCACTTGGTGGTGTCACCGCCATGCTTTGTCAGGGTAAATTTTTGGGTGGCTCACCTGCTACCTCATCTAACTCGGTCACTTGGTGGTGTCACCGCCATGCTGTCAGGCTACATGTTTGGGTGACTCACCTGCCACCTCATCTAACTTGGTCACTTGTTGGTGTTAGGCTTGCTGTGTCACCATGCTGTGTTAGGCTTGTGCCTGCGTCCTGGGGTGGGGGATAGGACAGCAGTGCCAGCATGGGCAGTGGTGTCACCCGCAGGAGGTAATGGACCTTCGTTGCACCTAGTTGGGTGCTTTCCTAACATGTCCCAGCACATGTGCCTTGCCCATATTGGTCTGGGTCAGCACAATTGTCTTGAGGGTCACCAGCAGGCTGTTGCCCAGAACTTGGCGTAATGGTACGATTAGGAAGCCTCATAGGCATCCATGCATGCTGCCCCTGCTGTTTCCTGTCCATTTCCGTGGTGTTTCCATCATTTTCTGAGGTTTCCAGGTTTTCAGGCAACCTTTCCTGTGTAGAGCTTTGGTCCCCTGCAAAAATGCTCGAGTCTCCCATTGGCTTCAATGGGGTTCGTTATTCGAAACGAGCACCCGAGCATCGGGAAAAATTTGACTCGAATAACGAGCACCCGAGCATTTTAGTGCTTGCTCATCTCTAGTGGCTACCACTCCAAATGTATTTTGGCAGGATATGAGAAGGTGCAACAGAAAAACAGAGACGAGCTCCTCAATAACAAAAAGCGACACGCAAGAAAGAAAGAAGATCAGAATTTATGATTTATTTCTACTTATAACCCCCATTGGCAGAATATGGGGTCTATCCTCACTAAACATTGGGATGTGTTGAGACTGGATCCCATTCTAGAGAAAATCCTCCCGGCTGCTCCGTCTATGATATATCGAAGGTCAGAAAATTTGAGAGATATTCTGGTACGAAGCCACTACACTAAGGATAATTCCAGCAGGATTTTTGGAAGCAAAGGCCCCAAATGGGGTTCATCACCTTGCGGAAAGTGTGTAGCCTGTCCCAATGTGGACAGGGTGACGCATTTTGTTAATCCTGCTAAAGGGGACTGACAATACCTAATTACGCATAATATTAATTGCTGTACACCCTGGGTTATATACTTGGCTATCTGTCCATGTAATCTTGCATACATAGGCATGACCTCTAGAGAACTGAGGAGACGGGTTAGGGAACATGTTCTCGGAATTGAAAATGTGAGAGATGAGGAGGATGTTTCCAAATTAAAACCCATCCCTAGGCACTTTAGAGATTTTCACAGTTGTGATGGCTCACTCTTACGGGTAAAAGGGATCGATAGGGTTTTCATCTCTCAGCGAGGTGGTGACTGGAAGAAGCCGTCAGCCCAGAAGGAGGTAAAATGGACTCACGAATTTAATTGTGTCACCCCTCATGGCTTGAATGAAGAGATATCGTTTGCGCCATTTCTCTAATTTTCTTTTGTCTTTTGCCTTTTGATTTGTCTCCTCTTCATTTAGCATCCGCGGTCCACCTGATCATATTGTATATATTTTTTTATCAATAATTTTTATTTATTTTTATATTTCTCTTTTAGGCTGATGTGTATATTGCCTTGTTTTCAATATTGGGCATCCTTCGGACCGATGAATTGAAGAGACCTGGAATCTTTTTGATCTGAATATGACTTATTATTAGTATTTTTTATCATATTTATTCCATTTTCTTCACTTATTTTATTTAATTGCATATTCGTACATTCATTTGGCACTTCTTCATTAAATCTTGTGCATTTTATCACGTGTGTTATTTCACTTCTGCACTGCATGATCACTGTCACTTTTTATTTTGGTGTATCATTGTCACTTTTCACCTTTTTTTTAAAAATTTTTCCCAATTGACGCATGAAAGATTTGGTGTTATTAATGTTATTGGTATACTAAATATTGATTGTATTCTCATTATTATTATATTTATGATACCTCATTTTGATTCTTATATCACTCACACAAATTATGAGTTATAATATTTCAGCATTCACTCCATATGTCTAACCTCTGATTCCAACAGCACGGTCCGTTTTATATATTCAATGTCCTTCTCTATGCGCTGTGCGTTTCAACCTTGAAACACACCGCGCTGTACCGAATTGACGTCATTAGCGCTTGGTGCGGTGCGTTCCACGCTGGAACGCACGGCGCGGCTATTAGGATATATGTCCATCTATGTTTAGGTACTTCCGGTTTCACCGGATCTAATCGTTGCGCGTCTCGTCTATAATTGGTAATACACACCAGCTGTCTTTTAGATATATAAGGTGGAATTTGTCTTTATCCCTCCTCATTCCCCAGAAGAAGCCTTAGTGGCGAAATGGTGTCGGGAATTGGACGCCGTTGTGCGGGCCCTCGCTCTTCACACTTGCCATCCTTTTTTGGTATTTATATATTTTGAATTTGGTTGGCTTGGTATATCTTTTTCTGGTCCATACTTATGGTTTTTCTGTTGATGTGTATGAACTCATGTCCACTCTAGTATATAATATACTCTTGCCTCTTTGTTTTTTCATCATTACCATCACCTTTTGTGGTTTAAGTGTTGAGCCTAGCCCCACATGACAGCGCCCTCTAGTGTCATGTCCCTATTTTCTATGCTGTACCACCGGCTATGTGTTTTTATCATGTAGTTTTGCTATGTTCTTTAACTAATAAAGTATTTTTTCTGATTGAATCCAAAGACAGGATCGGTTGTGTTTTTCTTTTGTTAGTTCTTATGACAGATCAGAAGAAGGGTAAAAAACGGTGATGTCAACAAAGCCAACCAGGGATACTAGTGGCCCCATCATATACTGGTGAGGATGGAAACAGAGAGAGGAGTCAACATAGTGGCCCAGTCACAGAGTGGTGAGGATAGCAAAAGAATGAGGAGTCAACATAGTGGCCCCATCACAGAGTGGTAAGGATGGCAACAGCATGAGGAGTCAACATAATGGCCCAGTTACAGAGTGGTGAGGATGGCAAAAGCATGAGGAGTCAACATAGTGGCCCCATCACAGAATGAGGAGGATGGCAACAGCATGAGCAGTTAATATAGTGGCCTAGTCACAGAATGGGGAGGGTGACAACAGCATGAGCAGTCAACCTAGTGTTCAAGTTACAGAGTGGTGAGCTTTGCAACATCATGAGGAGTCAACATAGTGGCCCCATCACAGAGTGGTGAGGGCGGCAACAGCATAAGAAGTCAACATAGTGCCCCAGTCACAGAGTGGGGATTTGGGGTGCAACAGCAGTGGCAGTAGCAGCACAAGATAGTGGTAGAAGCTGGCAGCATCAGAATAGTGGCTGAGTAACTGGCCATTTTTTGCAATATTTTGGTGTGGCACCCAAAATGACCTAATCTGATGCATCATTCACTGGTGTGTGGAAATCCTGGCTGATCCACACCTGATTCATCTTTGCAAAGGTTAGTCTCTCAACATTTTTTGTTGAAAGTCAAGTTCTCCTTGGGGTAACTATGACTCCCGCCTCACTAAACACTTGCTCTGATGCCACACTATTGGCCGGGCAGGAAACCTTGTCCAGAGCAAACTCGTCCAGTTGCGCCCGCAAAGCAAGTTAGGCTGCCCAGTAGTCCAGGGAATCTTGGATCTGGGATAGCAGGGTGCACTCCAAGTATGCCACCACCTGCTGGTTCTGGTTCTGCTCCAAAGTCCTGTTGTTGCTGGGTGGTTACTTCTGTGAGCTGATAAAGAAAAGTGCACATTAGAGACTCCAGACTTAAGTTGCTGCTGATGGAGCTTGCGCTGCTCCTCCCCCCCAGCAGTAATGGCAGTGGAGCGTGACTGGTCAGACCTTTGTGAGTATGGATGATGGCCCACATAGGCAGCGGCCAACTGACTACATAGGATGTCTTGATAGTAGTTGAGTTTATCCTTCGTCTCAGCAGGTGGAAAAAAGGCCCCCATTTTGGAGCATTAGTGAGGGTCTAACATGGTGGAGAGCCAGTAGTCATCCTTCTGCCCAATGGTGATAATTCGAATGTCACTACGCAAGCCACTCAGCATGCATCTGGTCATTTGCGCAAGGGATTCAAAGGATTCCCTCTCCCCATCTCCACTGCATACTGCCCTGGTGTCAAGATCATCTGCCTCATGCTGCTCCTGCTTTTCCTCTCCTGTCAATTGTGCAGAAAAACCACACATTTCTTTATACATTCCTTGTGCATGAATGTCCTCTTTTTCCGCTAGTTCAGTCCCAACAGGGCCGTGAGATGAAGGCGCCAGGTCTCCTGGTCCCTGGCCTGTCAGATTAATCAGCATCTGCTCCAGGACGCGAAGGAGTGGAATGACATCGTTCATCCTGTAGTCCTGGTGACTGACAAATAGAGTGGCCTCCCCAAAGGGCCCAAACAAAGAGCAGGTGTCACGCATGAGCTGCCACTGGCTAACATCGAAGTTATACAAGGGAGTGCTCCTGTCTACATGCATAATCAAGAAATCGTTTACGGCCTTCTTCTGCTCATATAGTCAGTCCAACATGCGGAGGGTGGAGTTCCAACGGGTGGCAACGTTGCATATCAGGCAATGTTGTGGAATGCTATTCTGCCTTTGCAGCTCAAGGAGGGCGTGTCTTGCAGTGTAAGAGTGGCTGAAATGCATTCACAGTTTCCTGGCCATTGTCTTGCAGTTGGGTGGAAGACTTCAGGAACTGCTTTACAACTACTGTAGATTAAAGACACACACCTTGCAAGGTGAATGGGTCAGTTCTCCTTGACGCAGTGTCGACACAATTTTCTTCTCATTATTGGTGACCATGGTTCCAATCTTCAGTTGGCAAGGAAATAGCCAGGATTTGATTTCCTCTTGAGGGACGCAGAGCAGTTGCTCCCCCGTGTGTTTCCCTTCGCCGAGGCAAACCAAGTGCAGAACAGCATGACACTGACCTGCGCAGCATAGGTGGTGTGCTGAAGGAGCACTCTGAATTGTGCCTACAGTGGAAGCTTAGGACAAAGTTGAGTATGAGGAGGCAGAGGAGGTCAGAGACTTTTTATAGGATTGTTACATCGCAGGGGCTGGCTATCTGCTGATTGGCTGGCTGCAAGGCATTATGGTTGTTCCCTTATTCCTGGGCTTCTTACTTTCATATTCACTGTAACATGCGCAGCAGCCATTTTAGAAGAAATCAGATTTGTTACCACGAAGCTGAAGGAAATTCGGATTCGTGAAATCACATTTTTCCTGAAATTCGAATCGAATTCCACTTCGTCAACTTCGATTCGCTCAATACTAGAAATTATATTAGAAACAGCTCTGTTGATTGAGTCAAGAGGATAGTTTCCTTCCTAGAAAATAAATCAATTTGAATAAACTAGATTATGTAATCTGTATAACCATAAATGAATCTACTTCTGTGACACGTACAATATCTGCTTCTTTTACTATACAAACATCATCTTCAGTAATTCAATGCTTCACAATTTGGATTAGCATCTGTAATCAATAAACATGCAAATGTGATTTTTATTTATGACAAAGAAATTTAAAGGGAACCTGTCATCAGATTGATGCTATTTAACTAATTACATGGTGACACTGCTCTCATCATACAGTTACTATTGGCATTTGTTGTTTTTTCTAATAGCCATTGGGAAGGAATCAGCTTCATAAAATGTACCTGACATGCCAAATTCCATTACCTGTCACTGGGGCTGTTCTGTGTGATCACTGAGACACGGAACTGCTACACTGCTACTTTAAGCCCACCCATCCACCTCTGATTGTTATAATTAATGTGGTAACCATTTTATTTTATTGTGAATAAAATGTATTATTTTTTGATTATGCCTGTTTTTCGGTAACCTGCATTCAGTACACTGAAATGCTAAAGCATGGGATTTACACGTGTTCACAGTGCAAGGGTTATGTCATAAATATCTGATGGACGCTCCAGAACCTGAACCTTTCTCCTAAATACAGTATACAAAAAATAAATGCAATCAGCTCACCACCTTTGCCAGGCCTCAGTGAACTGATTCTTAGGGCCCTTGCACATGACCGTATGCCCTCCGAGACATACGGTCAGTGAGCGGGCCATATGTCCCGGAGCGGCATTGATCGTGCGCACTGGAGCGCACAGCATCATAGATCACAATGATGCTGTGCCCGCAGGGCTATTGTCCCGCACTCATATGATCTTATGAGTGCAGGACAGTAGTTCCGGGGACGACCCGACGTGCACAGCATCATTGTCATCTATGATGCTGTGCGCTCCCGTGCGCACGATCAATGCCGCTCTGGGACATATGGCCCGCTCACAGACCGTATGTCTCGGAGGGCATACGGTCGTGTGCAAGGGCCCTTAGGAGAAGCAAATCCACTGTAGAAAGAAAGTAGCAGGTCCAGCACTTTGGTCTTGAATAAAACTAGAATTTTTTAATTTCAAATATTTAAAAAAAAAATTCCAAAATGGCACACAGCAGGATATCTTCCCACCAGTAAATGCATTTCGGACGTTACTCAGTCCTTATTCATGACATGAATTTCTCCTAAATGTGTTTCACCCTGCAACAATGGTTAGGCTGCTGCCAGCCACAGCATCTGGATGTAGAGTAAATTGAAAGATGGCCGTACTCAGGCTCGAACTGGCCTACAGAGGTACAGGTGAATCCCTTGGTGGGCCCCTGAGCAAGATGAGACCCTAGTCTCCCACCTTCTGCACAAGTGGCACATAACACAGTAGACTTACTGCACTACATACATTTATTCAATGTACAGCACCTCAACCAGCCTTGATAGATTACTAAAGAAACTACCCAGTTTATTATTATAGACACGATCAGAGCTTATTCAGAGAATATTTGAACTGGATTTTATTTTGCAAGTAAATCCAGTAGGAATCTGCTGACATTGCAGCGGTTATGAGAGTGAATGTGTTTTTTTAATATTCTCTTCACATACAGTAAATCTGGAATAATGGTTTAGGCCTTAATTACCAAGCCAGATTTTATAAATCTACCATGTATCACTTTAGCAGTGAGTAACTACATAAAGGTTTTGCACATCCAAGTAATTCTTGTTTTTTCATCACATATTGTACGTTATTTAGGTGATAAAATTTAAACCATATAATTTGCGTATATGTATTAAATGCAAAAATCTGTGAAAGTTTGTAAAAATAGTATTTTTTTCCATATTTTCAACTTCAATATTTTACTTATATACATACATAGTGTTCTGTCAGAAATATATTTCTGCATCTTTATTTTGGCTGCACAAAAAACACTTACCTTTAGGGGATATTCACATGGCTTTTTTAGCAACATTTTGGAACCAAAATTCTGCTGGAAACTAACTAAAGGCTGCGTCCTCTTTGTTTTCCATACATCTCAAAGAGAGACAGCGCTGAGGATCGCAGAGCGGCGGCTTAAGGTAGCGGATGTGACCGTCAGCGGGTTTTCAACCAAATTCCGACGCAGCAAAATTCTGTTTAAAAAGTTACTGCAGGAACGTTCCCTTAAAAAAAGTTTCAATTTTAGTATCTATTTTTTTTCTTGCACCAAGCCAAGTTTGCAGAGATTTATAAGTGTCAGAATAATATAACCCCCCCCCCAGAAGTGACCCCATTTTGAGAACACACCCCTTAAGGTATTTATCTAAGAGAGTAGTGAGGTTTTTTTTAAGAAACTAATTCTAAGAACAGTAGGTGAAAAAAATAACATTTTCATTTTTAACACAAGTGTCATTTTAATGTGTTAGGCCCCTTATGGCAGTGATGGCTAACCTTGGGCACTCCAGCTGTGGTGAAACTATGACTCTATGACTCCCAACATGATCCGTTCATTTCTATAGAGTTCTGAGAACAACCAAGCAAGTGTGCATCTTGGAAGTTGTAGTTTTACCACAGCTGGGGTGCCAGAGGTTAGCCATCACAGCCTTAGGGTGTTCATCTAGGGGTGTAGTAAGTTTTTTGACTGTCCAGTTTTTTGAAGAAACTGAGGCTAAGCAGGTAAAAAAAAACGTTGAGCTGCCTGCCAGAATGATAGAAACCCTCTATTAATGACCACATTTTGAAAACTAGACCCTTTACAATATTCATCTAGGGGTGTTTTGAATTTTCTAATCCCAATGTTTTTTGAAGAAATAACATTTTCATTTTTAGCACAAAATTGTCATTTTAACCCCTTCCTGCATTGTCACGTACATGTACGTGAGCGAATGCGGCTAATTTCCGCATCCTCACATGCATGTACGTGACATGATCGGGCGGGTGCACGGAAGCCTAGGTGATCCAGCCTGCATGCTTGGTCTCCTAGGCAACCTGTCAGCGTCTCACACAGTGAGACGCTGAGAGTTCAATTCAGTACAATACAGAAAGTATTGTACTGAATTGAACAGGGATCAAACCCTGACACAGTGAAGTCCCACAGTGGGACAAATGTAAAAAGTAAAAAAAAAGTTTTTTTAAAAAAGTGTTTTTTTTAATAAAAAGAAAAATAAAGTTTCAAGTAAAAAAAAAGAAAAACGCCATAGACATATTAGGTATCGCCGCGTCCGTAAAAACCTGCTCTATAAAAATATCACATGATCTATGTACCCAAAAATGTTACCTATAAAAACGTCAACTCTTTCTGCAAAAAATTAGCCCTTACACAAGACGATCGGCAGAAAAATAAAATAAATGTAGTTTTTAGAAAATGAAGACACAAAAACATAATT
The DNA here is from genome assembly GCA_900303285.1 of Rhinella marina. Taxonomy (NCBI): domain Eukaryota; kingdom Metazoa; phylum Chordata; class Amphibia; order Anura; family Bufonidae; genus Rhinella; species Rhinella marina. The sequence goes on from ONZH01028553.1 coordinate 13,874, forward strand.
TTTGTTTTGAAAAATGCTTTATTATGTAGAACTGAAACAACAGAAAAAATACACATATTTGGTATTGTCGCATCTGTATCAACCTGCTCTATAAAAGCAACACATGATTAATCCTGTCAGGCGAACTCTGTAAAAAAAAAAACAACTGTGCCACAACAGCCATTTTTTTGTTACCTTGCCTCACAAAAAGCGTAATACTGAGCAAACAAAAATCATATGTACCACAAAATAGTACCAATAAAACTGTCACCCCATCTTGTAGTTTACAAAATGGGGTCATTTTTGGGAGTTTCTACTCTAGGGGTGCATCAGAGGGTCTTCAAATGTGACATGGCAACTTAAAATTATCCCAGCGACATCTGCCCTCCAAAATCCATATGGTGCTCCTCTCCCTCTGTGCCCTGCCATGTTCCTTTACAGCAGTTTACCACCACATGTGGGGTGTTTCTAAAAAATGCTGAATCAGGGTGATAAATATTGAGTTTTCTTTGGCTGTTAACCCTTGCTATGTTACAGGGACAATAGATTAACATGGAAAATCTGCAAAAAAAAGTGAATTTTTGAAATTTCACCTCCATTTTCCTTTCATTCTTGTGGAACACCTAAAGGGTTAACAAAGTTTGTAAAGTTTGAAGTTATGAATGAATTGCTATTAGCCTTCAGTCAGGGTACAGAGGGGTGGAAACCAGTTGGGGGTGTGCATCTGCACAGTCTGACAATGGCAGCACTGATTGGATAGAGTGAGTGTCAGGACCGGCAGTCATTGCACCCGTTCTGCTGGTCCTGCCCCTGACTCTGGTGGCGAGGTGGTTGCCCGGGGTCAGGCTTCGTCCGCTATTTCGGCAGGCTCCTCCTCCAGCCGGCGGTCTCTGGCTGTGGATGCGCGTCCCAGGCAGGGGACGCGCGCAACGGTCATAAGTGCCAGAGACGTGGCTGGTGCACACTCTCGCTCGCGGCCTGTTACTGGTCGCCGGAAAACGTGAGCAATATAGTGTCTGTTTATTTTCTGTTTATTGGTATCTCATGAGTTAAGTTTTTGTTCCTTGCTTCTCCTCCCAGTCAGCTGGTTGGGTGGGGTCTGCTAGGTATTTAAGGCCCTCTAACTTTTACCTAGCTGACAGTGTTTGGAGTTTCCTTGCTACTACCTGGTTTGACATTCTTGCTCTGCAGTTTAGACTCTTTATGTTCTTTGACCCTTGGCGTGTTTTTGACTACTTCTCTCTGCTTGCTGATTTTGTTCCTGACGTACTCTCCTGGTTTTGATGCGGCTACCTGACTACCCATTTGGTTCTTGTTTGTCTGTCTTGTTTGTCTTCCCATCCCCCGCACTTTTGTTAGTGTATTTCCAGTCTTCAGGTTGTCGGCTCAGGGGTTAGCCTGAGCGGGCAATAGGCAGGGAAAGGGGTTGGGATTAAGCTTAGGGATCCCAGCCCTGACAGTGAGTCTGTGCAGGGACACATCCCCAACTGGTTACCACCCCTATGTACCCTTACAGAATAGTAAATAGAATAGCAATTCATTTATAACTTCTAATAGAAATAATAATAGAATGTCACAACATTACACGGGGAATGCATGAAGCTATTAAAACAGGCATGTAAGGAGTGGTGACAGGTTCTCTTTAAGCATTCACAAATTGAAAATGTTTAAGTCCCCATTGCACATTTGTAAATGGCACTGAGCTGCCTAATGATAGAAACCCCCCAGAAATGACTTTGTTTAACCCCTTCGAACCAGCGCTGTGCATGTACAGCGCTGGAGCGATGGGCAAACATGGCGCCCGCTCGCACTATCGCGGTAGATGCCGTAATCAAGTGAGATCACGGCATCTAAAGGCAAAAAAAAAGCTTCTTACCGAAATTCTCTGCAGCCATTGAGGAAGCCGGTAATTGATTTAATTGATTTAAAAGTCTCGCTGAAGAGACCAAGAGCATTTAAGCTGCAAAGCAGGTGGCAGGCTAACATAAGAAATTTAAATTGATGTAAAAAAATCCATGAATGTTCAGAATTAAAAACAAAAAAATTGATTTTGTAGGTTCAATTACGAGCTTCAAAATCATAACAAAAAAGTCAATAAAAGTTTAAAAATATATTAAAAAAATAAAAATATCAAAGTTTAAATCATACCTCCCCCCTTCTGTAGAATAAAAAAATAAATACATAAATAACAACAAATATAAACTTCATGGGTATCACTGGGACCAGAAACACCCATAATATTAAAATATAAAAGTATTGTTCCTATACAGCAAATGGCGTAAAAGAAAAAAGAGTGAAAATGGCCAATTTTTCCATTTGTGGTTGAAAAAGGTGTCCAAGCAACAAAGATGCCTTGAAAGGATAGTCAAGAAAAGGCTGTTCAAGAATTAAGGGGAGATTCACAAGGAGTGGTCTGTGGCAGGAGGCAGTGCCTCAAGAGCCACCACACACAGATGTATCCAAGTGTATTCCTTTTGTTACTCATGACCCAGGAGCAACATCAGAAGCATCTTACCTGTGCTAAGGAGAAAAAGGACTGGACTGTTGCTCAGTGGTCCAAAGTCCTGTTTTCAGATGAAAGTACATTTTGCATTTCATTTGGAAATCAAGCTCTCAGAGTCTGGAGGAAGAGTGGAGAGGCACACAATCCAAGTTGCTTGAGGTCCAGTGTGAAGTTTCCCCGATTAGTGATAGTTTGGGAAACTATGTCATCTGCTGGTGTTGGACCACTGTGTTATGTTAAGTACAAAGTCAGTGCAGTCGTCTACCAGGAAATTGTATGCCGCTTCTTCTTCCCTCTGCTGACAACTTTATGGAGATGCTGATTTCATTTTACACCAGGACTTGGCACCTACCCACACTGCCAAAAGTACCAATACAGTACCTGGTTTAATAACCATGGTATGACTGTTCTTGATTGGCCAGTAAACTCGTCTGACTGAATCCATGGGATATTGTCAAAAGTAAGATAAGAGACATCAGACCCAATGATGCAGATGATCTGAAGGCTGCTATGAAAGCAACCTGGCCTTCCATGACACCTCAGCGGTGCCACAGGGTGACTACCACCTTGCAACTCTGCATCAGTGCAGTAATTCATACAAAAGGAGCCCCGACCAAGTATTGAGTGCATATACTGTACATACTTTTCAGTAGGCAACATTTCTGTATTAAAAATATATATATTTTTTAATTGGTCTTACATATCATTATAATTTTATGAGATATTAAGTTTTGATTTTTCATTATGTGTTAGCCTTAATCATCAACATCAAAAGAAACAAACTCTTGAACTAGATTACTCTGTGTGTAATGAATCTATAGAATATGTTTCAAGTTTTGAATTGAATTACTGAAATAAAATCACTTTTTGATGCTATTCTAATTTGAGTTGCACTAGTATATGGTTTTCTTTAAATGTTTAATACATTTTCACACAAAACAGGAGAAAAGTTATTTTTTTTTTCCATTTATATTTTATTAAATTTTTAAATCAGAATAAAGTAAGCGTAATACACATTTTCATGACAATAAACATATGAAACAATAAAGGTATCAAACATGAAACCGAGTATCTCTCCGAGTCCCTTAATTAAACAAGTGTTCACGTGAGTCCCATAGTTGCCAGCATTCCAAGAATCTGGGTACTGTATTTCGTTGGAGAGCGACAGGGTATTCCAGCGTCCGAATATCTCGTATCCGAGCCACTAGGTCAGAGATAGTAGGCGGGGAAGGTCTCTCCCAGAAGAGCGCAATTAAGCATTTTGCAGCAGTCAGTATATGAAGGAGCAGCCTGGCACCACGACCCCGAATGGTAGATGGGAACAGGTTCAGTAAAAGAACCGACGGGTCGTTAGGAAGTACCTCATCCAGTATGACCCGTATCACTTCTCTCACCTGCCTCCAATATGGTGTGAGAGCCGTACATGACCAAAAAATGTGGAATAATGTGGCTCCAGAAAGGGAGCATCTCCAGCAGATATCCGGAAGTACAGGATTAATGGCATGTAATAAAGCAGGGGTGTGATACCAGAACGTTAAAATTTTGATTTGGTTCTCTTTAAATGTCACGGATGATGAGCTAGAATGTGCCCTTCTCCAGATGGTACACCAGTTCTCTGGGGTAGAGCTCCCTCTGTAACCAATCCTCCCACTTCAGCATATAGGGATGTTTGAATCCCTTGGGAAAATCAAAGGATATCAAAATCCGATGGATGTCCGAAATAAGGCCCTTGGAGGAAGGGGGACGTGTACAAAGACGTTCAAATGGTGAAAGAGATGGGAAACATAATGATCCTAATACCGTTTTACAATAATGGAGTATCTTTTGAAATTGAAATTGTAAGGTAGGGGGGAGAGAAAATTTAGCCTGAAGTTCTGCAAAGGAAAAAATCTTCCCCGAGAGAGGGTCCATCAGGTTGACGAGGCGGTATAACCCGGCTGCTGACCACGGTCTCACCATGTCCACCCCAGAGCTGTCCGGAAGATGAGGTGTGAAAAGAAATAGAGAGAGAGGGGATCGAAGTGTAGCTAAAGAAAACTTATTTTTAAATGGGTAACTCTGTTACTGTCGTAGAAATATGCCACAGTCTTATCTTTGTGGTGCATACAGACAATAAGCGAAGCTATGCACTTATAAGGGAGGCATAGTTCTAAAAAGGCATTTGCCTGTATACATATATGACTGTGTCTCACTAACAAAGCAGTAGTCCTGTGTTAAAGGAAATATTAATGATTAATATTCAGAATTAATAATAATAATTAATATTAATAAATAGATTTAACCAGCTATTGCGTACTCTGCCTATTTCCTATTTCTACCTGTTTCTCTACCTTTCCTGAACTGCATGCCCTGGACTACAGCGGCGACAAAATACTGTATGTACTATATTTTAATAATACAATATATTTATTAAATCAATACAAAGTCTTACAGTCACTTATTTACTGCATTTGCCTCTGCACAGCGCATACATTTTCAGGAAATAGAATAAAGAAATACATACACTTTGTATCATTTCATAAACAATTAGCTTAATTTTTTGCCCAAATCCCACCTGACACCAAATGTATTCTCGTGAGACTGGACATTCAGGAAAAAAATTACACAACTAACATGACTTAGGTGCATAAAGAGTTTACTAAACTATGATAAAAGATAAATAAAAGTAACAGTCACTGAGAGTCTTGCGGACAAATGAGCAGGCTCCATCGACTCGGGCAACACCCATATGATACAAAGATAAGTGATAGTAGCAAGACATCTTATCCTGATAGTGTCTTCAATGGAGCTGAGCTCTCTGTTCCAAAAACTAACTGTTTTCTACTCTCCTGGTCCCTCCTAGCCCCACCTAAAGGTTAGTATGCATGTACAGTTATCTCGTGCTGCAGAAATGCGGCAAGGTATAGACCACAAAATAACTTTTCATGAAGTTAAAGGGGATGAACCAATTAAAAAACCTTGCTTTAGGGCTCATGCACACGACCGGTGCCGCGTGCAGCACGGATCGCGGACCCATTCACTTCAATCCGAGAGATGTGGAGCGAAGGCACGGATCGGAACACGGATCGGTTTCTGGCCGTGCCTCCGCACCGCAAAAAAGTAGCGCAAGCAGATCATTTGAATGGGGTCCACGATGCGAATCCGGTGGCCCCACTGTCAGTGCCCGTGCATTGTGGACCGCAAATTACGGTCCACAGCACAGGCACTGACTGCACACGCTTATACCTGTGAAAAACTGGCCGTTTGGAAGTGGTAATGCGATGTTTCCAGGGTTCTACATTCAAGCCCCATGGAAATGCATAACACCCTAGACATGGCTGCACCCTATAACAGGTGTCCAGGTGTTTAGCTTGAATACCACAGGAAGAATAAAATAAATTATAAGCTGTAACTCATTCCTGGTACAACACACATATTAATAACAGGAAAAATAGCATTTGGTATAATATGGGCATCACAGGGAGTCTAAACCCCTACCCACAAAATATCTGGTATACCCACATAAAGAATCTCCCATTCTTGAACCCCTAAACTGGTCATATTTGGTATTAAAACAAACAGCATGTTGAAACATACATTATAGAAACATGGCGCCTGTATATCCCTCAGAGTGGCCGAGAAGACATACTTTATTGTTATTTCACATCTGGAAAAAATCACGGAAAATAATGCACTAAAACAATAGATGTAAACATTATATATAGACTAAGCCCTCACTCCGATATGATAAAATCTGAGACTCTCAGCCAATATATTTTGATCAAAACGCATCTGTGCCCGCCTACCTGCGCCAAGGTGGTATCAGTCAGGCAGGTCCTACTGTAAACCTATCTATGCCGTTGGGCATCTATATTCAGGAGAACAGATACTGCACATCTAGTGTTCTGCTCCTAATTACCTCTATGTGCATCAAGCAACCAATGAGAAGAAGAGCACGCACATCTATATGTACCATCTAATCAAGGTCGCCTGTGGGGCAAAAAGTGCACAAGAATGCTACTCCCCAAATGATAGGAGCGCATTCACACTTAAAGCTGCCACTCCATCAAGAACATAAATTTGTCAAAAATCACAGAAAAAGATACAAAATATCCTGCACAATATGAAAACTGAATATGCGGATGTACATGGCAACATTTATAAGGGAAAAAAATCACAGAAAAAAATACACTAACACAATAGATGCAAACATTATATGTACTAAGCCCTCATTCCGGTATGATAAAATCTGAGCTACTCAGCCAATATATTTTGATCAAAACACATCTGTACCTGCCTTCACTCACCAAGGTGGTCTCAGTCAGGCAGGTCCTAGTCTGAACCTACCTATGCCGTTGGGCATCTATATTCTGTCTCAGTACTTCTGTTGTATAGTAAATCTTAAAATTTAATAAGTCATTCCTTGTTGCTCTAACGTGCCCACCTCTTCAAAGCGCAGCTTTGCTTATTGCTATTGATACAAGTGTGCTTGTTGTATGCCAGAATGGAGCGCTTTCCGCTGAGGATGGTGCGTATGTAACCAGGGCTTTCCGTCAGCCTAGCCTTAATTGTCAGATGGTGGGAGTTTTTGTCTGGATGTGTATGCGCTTAATGATATGCGAATCGTAACACACGCTTCTGGTATTAAATAAAATTAATCATTGAAAACTATATGGCAAATGGAAAATTATAAATGCCTGGTTGTGATGGGCAACTGGGGCAGTAGAAAGGGGTATCCTTCTCCTTCCCTGCTTCTGGGGATATTTGTGGGTGGCAGTGCTAAGGACTGGGTGGAGGATAGCCTTCAAGCATCCTCATTCGAAGGCTTGTCCAGGTGCGGGGGACTCAGACAGGAGACTTTCAACCACCTTATCTTGAACTTGAGGAAGCTGAGCGTTCCTTTGGCCTTTTTAAATAAAATTATTATAGGTAGCAATTAGATAGAACCTTTTTATACTAGGCCCTGTTTTTTAAAAAGTCATATGTACCCCAAAATGGTACCAATATAAACTACAACTTTCCCCACAAAAAAGCATAAGGATATGTTGATGGAAAAATAAAAAAGTTATAGGTGTCAAATGTGGTAAGACAAAGGTTTTCATTTTTTAAATGTAGTAAAACTAAAAAGAATTCCCTGTAATCATTCTGACCCACAGTAAAATGTTATCATGTTTCTTTTTTTACGGGAAATGAAGATTGTAATAACTACTTGTCTCGCGATAAGCAAGCCCTTATATGGCTATATTGACTAAAGAATAAAAAAGATGTTATGACAAAGAAGGAAAAAACATCAAGTCACTACACTGATTTTGGATGACAGATATATAAAGTAGGGTCAAGAATCAAATAAAGAAGCTAAAGAAAAACAAAAGATTTTTTTATTTTTTTTTGCCATTTATGTAATAGAACTTATTGTTTAGAATGTCTATAATATCTGTACGTTTACATCCATATTTTTAGCTTGATTTAAATTTATGATAAAGATAAGGAAAAACCGCAATGTGAACATTGGTGCAAATACATATAACAGTCTGTGGTCCAGTCCAGGATTCAGATATAGCCTGGTTTTAGTTGTATAAAAGGGTGGTCCCGATCCATGTTCTATTTTATGCAACTGAGGAAGGAACAAGTAGCTCCGAAATGCATCTAGAAAATATATGTAATATACTACCTCAATTATTGCTTCCAAAAGTGTCCTGGAATAGAAGCCAAAGACTACTATTAAGTGAAACCTGAATAAATACCTCCGGAGGTTTGGCGTTTAATGTGATATACAGCACATGCGCTGGGAGCCGCGGCTGAATAAGGCAAGTCGAATGGGGACACGGAACAGAGCTCCAGTAAGAGATATTTATCTCATACATTAAGAGAAGCAAATGTGGTCTAGTTACCATAATACAACCACAGAACATAGCCCATGAATTATATTGCGCTATATGAGACTTGGTTTGAGAATATATAAAGAGAAGGACTCAATATATTAACGTAAGGAGGACTGATCCAAAAACATATAGCGCAATTCTGAGAAAAAACACGGGGGCCATACAATGAAAGTATATGAATGGTGGGTGTAAACCTCATCGACGGCCAAATATAATAGAAGTGACCGAATGCATATGAATTCTGAATGTATATGAACTTTGAGCTGTTTTCAAGCAAGTGATACATTGTGGACACAAAATTATAGTAACTAATAGGAAGCAAAATAAAGAAGTGTAGGTAGTTAGAAATACTATAAAAGGTGGAACACACAAGCGAGAGCTCAGCGTGTGGTGTTTCGGGACCACGGCTAGGTTATTTTAGATGCAATTAATTTTTTTTATATATTGTATAATTTAAGGTGGATTTATTGGTGGGTTTATGAATTAATGTATAATTTGTAATTTAATTTATGGTCTGTTTTATATTAAGTGGACAAATATATGATTATTAAACACTTTTTATGAAATAGTGGTGTATTTGTATAGTAAATGTGGATATTGTTGTGAGCGGACTAAGAGTGATATATTATTCAGATTAAGTTCTATGCTTTGTGGTAGAAAGCAGTCCTAGCTCCAACTAAATTGTATTCGGGTGAGCATACCAATTTGCATAAGAATACTGATTTTGCACTCAGATTCATTGATAAGTGATAAAAATCTAATTGATCCACGATCTAAATCAGAGTTTCAACCTGTAAAGGAATTTGATTAAAAATCCACAGATAATATCCCTAGACATAATATTCTTGGTGTGAAATGTTTGCTCCACATGTCTACAGCACTCGTTGTTTTCTGATGATCTTGTGGTTTATTTAAAGAGCAGCACACATAGTGACGTTTCGACCTGTGGTCTTTATCAAGCAATAAACTTGCTTGATAAAGACCACAGGTCGAAACATCACAATGTGTGCTGCTCTTTAAATAGACCACAAGATCATCGGAATACAACGAGTGCTGTGGATTTACTGCATTTACTACGTCTAGTCGGACAATCAGCCTTTGTCCCTATCCGCGTGCACCATCTCACCTTTGGATTACTACTGGGTACCAAGTTGATTCTTTTTGCAAAACAGTCTTTCCCCTTGTGTGGGCTTGTAGTCCTGCTTTAATTACGTTATACTGCTCCACATGTCTGTCACTTTGATGTTATAATAAATGTATAAAGTACTGTCTAGTAGCGGAAAAATCAGCCAGAAATTATTTCAAATTTGTACATCTCTGCCCCGTGTTCTCCTGCTGAATAATATTCTGCTGTGTAAATACTGTGTTGCATCTCTTCTAAAGTTTGATTTTAACATGGTTTGTAACCCACAAAAAAATCCACAACAAAGTCTGCACCAAAATAAAAATATGCAACAAAATCCTTACCTTTGTAAAAAAAAAAAAAAAAAGCGCACAGGTGTATTTTCTGGCATGTTTTTCTGTCACATGAGATGGCCCTCTTACAAATTTGGAATACTTTATTGAAAACTATAAGGCTAGTTTCACACTAGCCTCAGCCGGAATAAAACGACATGTTGTAGTTTTATTCCAGCCGCCTACTGGCATGTTTGCCATGCTGTGGCCAGTCCTCCATTACAGTGAATTGGGCCGGAGCGGTAGCACGGTTTAGGCTTTGTTCACATTATCGTTCAGCTTTCCGTTCTATTCTTCCGATCAGAGGACGAATAAAACATAAAGAAACGGTTCCGTTTAAAATCCCATTGACTTGAAGTGATAAAATGTCAGTTACACTCCGTTTGGCTCCATTCCGTCAGCTTTACGTTATTTTAGACAGAAAAAAAAAATCCTACATGCAGGACTTTTGCTCCTGTCTAAAATAACAGAGTTGGAACGGATCTGTTACGCTTTGCATTATAGTCAATGAGTAACGGATTGAAACGGAGTGCTTTGTATGTGATCCGTTATGTAATCCGTTTTTTAGTTCCGTTTTATTTTCTGAGCATGCTCAAATGAAATTGTCTTCTGTCTGCAAAAGTTCTCTAGTGAAGGAAAAAAAATCATGTGACCGTCAACTGACCCTCCCAGCGGCCATCTTTATAGCACTTCCTTATGAATGCATACTGCTGCAAGTTTGTTTTGCCAAAAAAAGTAAGTAAATGGTTACTGATAGTTTTAAAAAGTGCCAAAATATGTTCCTATACAAAATGTGGTGTAGTGCAGGAGATCTGGAAATATTTTTATTTAGGATTGCCATCCATATATCTCCACATCATCAATTCATAGAATACAATGGGCATATCCACCATGTGTGTGTTGTTTTCTATCGCCGGCAAAACTAGTCCTGCAAAATAACGTTATGGCTCTGTGCCCATGTTGTGAACTACACACGATGGGTCCACAATACATAAGAACTGACCCTGTGCACTCCATGTTGCGCATGTTTTTCTGGTCTGTGCCTCCACTCCAAAAATGGTCCTAGTGTGCGTGTTGCAGACACATTCAAGTGAATGGGTCTGCAGGCAGAAGTTCGCCTATCCAATGCAACTACACATCCATAGTTTGCAGTCTGCTATTCAGGCACGCAGCCAGCCATACGCCCATAGTCTTGGAATCAATTTGTCCCTTTTGCAGTTGTGGTCTAATGTGGCAAAAGTTTTAAAGCAATTTTTTTTTTTTACATGCTTCAAATATAGCAATGTATCTAGCTAGTGCAATGTTCCCAGTATGAGATACTTGTGGAATAATTGATGACAATATATGGTTATTTTTAAATACTAAATCATGCATTCCCATTTTTTGCCAGACAAAAACAGCAGTGATTGTAGTACCCCACAGTTGGAGATTGTGGTAAACAGAAATATTTCTCTTTGTTTCTTGGTCTTTTCCCTCTCAGTCTCTCTGTCTATGTTTGTCTCTCTCTCTCTCTGTATATATATATATATATATATATATATATACATATATATACAGTGCAGACCAAAAGTTTGGACACACCTTCTCATTCAAAGAGTTTTCTGTATTTTCATGACTATGAAAATTGTAGATTCACACTGAAGGCATCAAAACTATGAATTAACACATGTGGAATTATATACTTAAAAAAGTGCGAAACAACTGAAAATATGTCTATATTCTAGGTCTTCAAAGTAGCCACCTTTTGCTTTTGATTACTGCTTTGCACACTCTTGGCATTCTCTGATGAGCTTCAAAGAGGTAGTCACCTGAAATGGTTTTCACTTCACAGGTGTGCCCTGTCAGGTTTAATAGTGGGATTTCTTGCCTATAAATGGGGTTGGGACCATGAGTTGTGTTGGGCAGAAGTCAGGTGGATACACAGTTGATAGTTCTACTGAATAGACTGTTAGAATTTGTATTATGGCAAAAAAAAGCAGCTAAGTAAAGAAAAACGAGTGGCCATCATTACTTTAAGAAATGAAGGTCAGTCAGTCCGAAAAATTGGGAAAACTTTGAAGTGTCCCCAAGTGCAGTCGCAAAAGACTATCAAGCCTACAAAGAAACTGGGCTCACATGAGACCGCCCCAGGAAAGGAAGACCAAGAGTCACCTCTGCTGCGGAAGGAAAGTTCATCCGAGTCACCAGCCTCAAAATCGCAGGTTAACAGCAGCTCAGATTAGAGACCAGGTCAATGCACACCAGAGTTCTAGCAGCAGACACATCTCTACAACAACTGTTAAGAGGAGACTGTGTGCAGCAGGGCCTTCATGTAAAATAGCTGCTAGGAAACCACTGCTAAGGGCAGGCAACAAGCAGAAGAGACTTGTTTGGGCTAAAGACACAAGGAATGGACATTAGACCAGTGAAATCTGTGCTTTGGTCTGATGAGTCCAAATTTGAATCTTTGGTTCCAACCACTGTGTCTTTGTGCGACGCAGAAAGGTTGAACGGATGAACTCTACATGCCTGGTTCCCACCGTGAAGCATGAAGGAGGAGGTGTGATGGTGGGGGGATGCTTTGCTGGTGACACTGTTGGGGATTTATTCAAAATTGAAGGTATATTGAACCAGCATGGCTACCACAGCATCTTGCAGCGGCATGCTATTCCATCCGGTTTGCGTTTAGTTGGACCATCATTTATTTATCAACAGGACAATGACCCCAAACACACCTCCAGGCTGTGTAAGGGCTATTTGACCAAGAAGGAGAGTGATGGGGTGCTACGCCAGATGACCTGGCCTCCACAGTCACCAGACCTGAACCCAATCGAGATAGTTTGGGGTGAGCTGGACCGCAGAGTGCTAAGCATCTCTGGGAACTCCTTCAAGACTGTTGGAATACCATTTCAGGTGACTTCCTCTTGAAGCTCATCAAGAGAATGCCAAGAGTGTGCAAAGCAGTAATCAAAGCAAAAGGTGGCTACTTTGAAGAACCTAGAATATAAGACATATTTTCAGTTGTTTCACACTTTTTTGTTAAGTATATAATTCCACATGTGTTAATTCATAATTTTGATGCCTTCAGTGTGAATCTACAATTTTCATAGTCATGAAAATACAGAAAACTTTTTGAATGAGAAGGTGTGTCCAAACTTTTGGTCTGTAATGTATATATATATATATTTTTTTTTCATGTTACTTGACTATTACTTTGTTCATCAATATTTCAGGAGCAATCCTCATCTAGCGGTTCACTGGATGCAACCAAGGGGACACACATCCAAATGGAGACAGTATGTATTTACTGAAAGTGGCATACTATACTCAAATGCTTAATAACACTTCCATAATAGAAAAATCTTTTTTTTTTGTTTTGTTTAGGAGTCCACCCAAAGATCTGCAACTGCAGTAATTGGTACAGAAATGGGCGGTACACTTCCTTGATTTTCAATGGAAAGAGACATTAATAAAGTTTACGGCATAATAATTTATAACCATTTCTATTCACTTTAGAACGAGACACCAGTTTCTCCTCCAGTGACAAGACCACGTGGCCCAGTTGCTAGGGGTTGCCGAAGAAGATCTGTCCATGGAGGTCAGGGCCGTGGTCGCCGTGGGCCTGTGAGTGAATATATTTCCTGCCATTATAAAAAGTTTGATTTGGGAAAGCTCTGGCACTCCAGCTGAGGTGAAACTAAGACTCCCACCCTGTTCCATTCTGTCCTATGATGTTCCAAGAACATCTAAAGTGAGCATCTTGGAAGTCTTAGTATCACCACAGCTGGAGTGTTTGCGATTACCCATCAAACTTCTTTATTAACTATCGCTGTCTTATAGGGTTCCAGAAGCCATTCAGACGGTGATGTTCCACCCAACATCACATTTGACCAGGAACTCCTCATCCATCTAGTGGAGGAGAGACCGGCACTGTGGGATCAGTCCCATCGGCTTCACGCTTACCACATAGCTACCCAGCGCATGTGGACAGAGATTTTTCGAGCCCTTATAAAAAACTGGGATGAGATGAATGACCGTGAAAAACATGCTTGTGGTGAGTTAATTACAATTACAACAGAACCTCTGATATTACGTATTTGCACGTATACTAAATTAGCGTTTTAATTCAAAATATTAATGGTTTTTTTTCTCTTTGTAGGACTCACTCAAGCACTCTTCGTCCCCCAGAAGAGGAAACCAAACAGGCTGCTGGACCTTCTGTCATGGTCAATCCTGTTCCAGATAGAGAGGATCCCCTACTTGGTCCATCTGGCCCTACGGAAACTGCAACACATCAGTTTGAAAGTGCTTTTGCAGTAGTATGTAGGAGGCGGGGAATAGGTAGGAGAATGTTCGCGGAGATAGAGGAGCTCACTAAGATAATGAGAGGTAATTTAAAGAGAGTTGAAGAAAATATGAGTAGGAATAAGGAGGAGCTTCTGACTCACATCCGGACGCTGGAGGGGGCGGGGTGGCCAGATCCCCTTACTCCTAATCAGAGTTTTCTATTAACTCTCGCTCCATGGATGGATCGCTTGTCTCTGGAACAAAATTGTCAATGTCGGATGGCATTGACTCAAACGATGTTCAATTTAGTGCAGCGCCCCCCATCCCAGACCTATCCCCCACCCACCATCCTTTCCTCCACCACATACCTAACCCTCATCCCAATGCTACCAACCTTCACATCCTTCCTTTCCCCAACCACAGTCTTATGGCGCATCTTATTCCAACCCGCCAATACCTTATCCTCCTTCCACCTCTCTGTCCACTTCCCAATCCAATCCAATCCCCCCTCCCGTTCCAGTACCCCATCCTATTCTGCGGGGAGTGTGCATTCCTCTTTCGTTTCTGCTCCTCATAGTTTTACAACTCCTTCTACTTCCCATTCACCTCATTTATCTCCGGTATCTGATTCTCAATCTCTGTACACTCCCCGTGTCCCGACTCCTGTACAATATTCAGCATCGGGTGATACATTTATGAGTGCCCTAATGGAATATCACGACACTGACAGAGGGTCCAGCAGTGAGCACGGGCATTAAAGTAGCCCCCCCCAAAAAAAACTGTTGTTTTTTTTTGCCCACGTTGGGCAGTTTCTGCAATGTTTGCACCAGTTGGTGAATGTTTTTTTATAAAATTTTATTTTTTATTGAACTCGAGTAAAAAACTTTTAATTTATAAATCTATGAAGTTGTGTATTTTTTTTTTACAAACATTTACAAACAAAACAGTATATGTTTTCTCACATTTGAGAAATAAATTTAAGAAATAGAGATGAGCGAGCATGCTCGTCCGAGCTTGGTGCTCGTTCGAGCATTAGGGTACTCGTAAGTACTCGATGCTCGGACGAGCATCTCGCCATGCTCGAGGAAATGGCATCTCCCGCATTTTGAATTTTTGGCGCCTATAAACTCAGCCAATCACAAGCCAGGAGACTCTGAGGTACACCCAGCATCACGTTAGGCCCTTACATGTCGAT
>ONZH01028554.1:0-12428 GCA_900303285.1 Rhinella marina
TTGGTCACAGCACATAAGGAGTAAACTGTCCATGTCAGAGAGATGAGAGCAGGGGACTCCAGCTTCATAATAGTGAAGGCACAGGCTCAGCTCCTGAGTCCATGCCGTCGCTCTGCCGTAATCGTATGGATGCTTTTGCAGTAATGGCAGGTCTTAATAGGCTTCACAAGATTCAACTAATACAAAATTAATAAATTTGAAAATAACAATTTAAATAAAATATCAAAAATATTGAAACGCTCCAGCTGCGAAATATTACACAGTAATAGCCATAAAGGTACAGAACTGAACTCACAATAACTCCATAGATTAAAGAGGAACTCCCGCAAATTTTTTTATTCTCTGACCTGTTAGAAAGGTGCATGATGTAATCTGTAGTGAATGTAATCTTCCCATCAGAGACTGTATTTGTGAGTTATACCCTCTCTTCTAATTGTAGCTGGTCGACCAACTCCCTGACCTCCAACTGACTCAGGACAGGAAGCCAGTTACTGCTCTATTCATTTCTATGAGACTGAGAGTGAGGCTCCTATAGGAATACATAGAGAATTAGACTTCCTGTCATGTGACCAGTCTGATTGCTGGTCACATGACACAGATGAGAAACATCAGGGAGATATAACTCACAAATACAGACACTGGTAAGAAAATGACATTCACTACAGATTACATCATCTACATTTCTAGCAGGACATGGAATACATTTTTTTGCGGGAGTTAATAATTATAATATAAACCCATTAAAGAGGAAGTATCATGAAGCATTTTTACATTTTTCATTCCAGAACCTGCATCTGAATTCCTTTGTAATTGCATGTAATTAAAAATTTAGTATAGCCAGTCACCTATTCAATAAAATGTATCTGTATAGCGCCCCCTGCTGTTTCTTCTTTTTTCTCTTTTTTTTTGGTTCGTGTCACTGTGCTGGTGAAACGGTCTCTGTTTGTGTTTTGTTAAAAGCCGTCGCAGTTACAAAAAGAAAGCTGCAGCAGAAAGGACCCGCCCCTGAGCTGCCAGGCTGAAGATAATCTAGCAGATCAATGGGAGCGGTAAATGGGAAAATCTGTGGATCCATGTGAGGTACGGGGCTGTTTCCTCCTTTATTAGAAAGTGATTGTCATGTATGATTTTCATTTTTGACATCAATTGTGGCACGGCCCCTTTAACCCCTTGCTGCAAATGGACATAACTGTACGTCCAGGCGACATGTAACTTGCTGCGATCAGACGTACAGCTACGGCTGTGACACTGTAGGTGAGAGGTGAGGCTCCGATCTCACCAATCAGAGACGTCCCTCGTCTGTGCAGACTAACCAATCAGAGCCTGGTAGTGTAAAAATGCTGGTTTCAGGCTCTGAAATCCACTCTGGAGTGTGCCCCTGGTGCCCCCGCTATCCTCCATTCGGTCCATCCCCTGTGTGGCTGTGATAGGAACGAAGCCACCGCGAGTAGCGAGTAGCGAGTGTCTTCTGTAACAGCCGAGATCAGTGCTGGCAGTCAGTAGCCACCCACGGCATCCATGGGATTAACAGAGGGCGGGGCTCCCCCTCTCCCAATTGGCCCACCACGCTGCGATGGCAGCGTCCCTATGGTTACCACAGCAACCGGACACCCTACAAAAGCATCCAGGCTTGCCATGTATCTAAGGACTCATGGATACGGCAGTTGCTCAGCCGGTCCGTGGATTGGGGACTGCAATTTGCGGTCCCTAACGTCCGGGCAATATCCGTGCGGATTCTATAGATGGATCCAGACCCATTCAACTTGATTTGTCTGCACTGCAAAAAAGTAGAGCACGCACCTCTGTTTCGCACCGGACCTTCCAGATTACGAACCCATTCGCTTGATGCGGCGCAAAAACGGCTGACAGGCTGATTAGACCCTGAGGGTAAAACTGTAGAGTACAGCCAACAACCCAAAGGGATCTTCAAGAGTCAAGTGGGACTTGATAAAAAAAAAAAAAAAGGTTTAAAAAAAAGTAAAAAAATTTAAATAAAAAAAATATTTGCCTTTTCCCATATACACTCATTTATAATTGATTAAAAAAATGAAAAACAAAAATAAAATAAATTACATATAATTGGCAACAACAATGATGGATTTGCTGTTTTGCCTCACTTCCGGAAAGAAAAATTAAAAAAAAAGTGATCAAAAAGTCATATGCATCCCAAAATGGTACCAATAAAAACTAAAGCCTGTCATGCAAAAAAACAAGCCCACACAGAGTTACATTGGTGAAAAAATAAAAATATTATGGAAAATTGAGATGTAAAATTTAACTTATTTTTAATACAAAAGTGATTTTAAAAAATAATAAATAAAAAATTATGTTTGGTATCACCGTAACCATATCGACCCACAGAACAAAGTTATCATTATCATATATACTGCATGGAAAACAGTTAAAGAAAATAAAATAATAAACACTGACAGAATTGTAATTTTTTCACACCTCCCCTCCCAAAAAATGACATAAAAAGTGATCAAAAAGTCATATGTAACCCAAAATGGTATAAATAAAAACTACATCTTATCCTGCAACAAACAAGTTCTCACGTTTAATTGTAAAACATGTAGTTTTTGATTTTCACAGCCAAGTGTTTCTAAATTCTTAGAAACACTTGCTGAGTCATATCGCCCACTGCACTCCTTAATAAATTCCTTGAGGAGTGTAGTTTCCAAATTGGGGTCACTTTTTAGGGGTTTCCGCTGTTGGGATATCTCACGGTCTCTTCAAATGCAGCATGGAGCCCGAAACCTTATTGTGCGATTTCCCTTCTGTGTCCTGCTGTTTGCCCATAGAGCAGTTTATGACCAACTTTGGCGTCTCTCTGTAAAATGCAAGAATCAGGGTAGTCAATATTGAGGTTTGTTTTCCTGTTAACTCTTGCTGTGTTACAGGGAATAAATGGATTGGTTCTTTAAAAAAAAGTTGTTTTTGATTACCGTATTTTTTCGCTTTATAAGAGGCAACGGATGATAAGACGCACCCAGATTTTAGAGTAGGAAAATAAGAAAAAAATTTTTTTAATCACATCTCATATCAGGCCCCCCATAACTTTCAGGACATCGCATCAGACCCCCCTATCAGTCCTCCATGTCAGAACCCCATCAGACCTCAGATCAGCCCACTGTGCCCCCGTCAGACCTCAGATCAGCCCCCATATCACCCCACTGTGCCCCCATCAGACCTCAGATCAGCCCACTGTGCCCCCGTCAGACCTCAGATCAGCCCCCATATCACCCACTGTGCCCCCATCAGACCTCAGATCAGCCCACTGTGCCCCCGTCAGACCTCAGATCAGCCCCCATATCACCCCACTGTGCCCCCATCAGACCTCAGATCAGCCCACTATGCCCCCCTATCAGCCCACTGTGCCCCCATTAGACCTCAGATCAGCCCCACCTATCAGCCCACTGTGCCCCCATCAGACTGTCATCTGACTGCGAGCAGCGTCAGGTCATAGTGCACGCACTATGTCCTGACGCTGTACACGGGCAGGGCAGTGCAGAGCCCGGAGGAAAAGACAGAGGAGCGCCGGACCCGGGGAGGAGCCGCAGCGCAGGACAGGTAAGAGGTTTTTATTTTATCTTTATGGGGCTGGGTGGGCTGATCTGAGGTCTGATGGGGGCACAGTGGGCTGATAGGGGGGGCTGATCTGAGGTCTGATGGGGGTCCCGGCACCTAATACATACAAGTATGTATTCGCTTTACACTTGTATTCGCTTTATAAGACGCAGGGCAATTTTCCCCCTACTTTTGGGGGGGAAAAAGTGCGTCTTATAAAGCAAAAAATATGGTATTTCCTTCAAAATTTTAAAAAAATTGCTTCTAAACTGCTAAGCTTTCTAACGTCATAAAAAAATTAAATGACATATACAAAATAATGCCAACATAAAGTAGAGATATGGGGAATGTAAAGTAATAACTATGTTATGAGGTATCATTCTGTTTTTGGAAGCAGAGAAATTAAAATTTCAAAAATTGCTATTTTTTTCAAATTTACTGTAAATTTATTTATTTATTTTTTTTTATAAATAAAGGTAAAACACATCAACTCGAACTTACCAGTAACATGAAGTACAATGTGTCATGAAAAAACACTCTCAGAATGACTTGGATAAGTAAAAGCGTTCCAGAGTTATTACCACATAAAATGACACGTCAGATTTGAAAAATAGGGCTTGGTCACTAAAGGGTCATCAACCCCTAAAACGCCCCCCCCCCATACGCCCGGGCTCCTCAGAGACGTTGTACTTACCTGGCTCCCCAGCACCTGCATAGCTTCTGACGATCACATGGCCACCGCTGCGTCACCCACTACATCGTATGCCATATCAAATGGTGGCGTTGAAAAGTACAATTTGTCCACCAAATAAAAAGCCCTCATACATCTATGTGAAGAGAAAAATAAAAAAGTTATGGCTCTGGGAAGGCGGGGAGAGCAAAATTTAAATGCAAAAAATAAAAAACCTCCGGGGTAGAAAGTGTTGAAGCCAGAACTTCTGCCGTACCTGTACAGCAGAGGTCCTTAAATGGTTAATAGAATAATACATGTTAACCCCTTCCCGACTGCCAACTGGGCCCCGTGCAGATAGCACGTATATAAACGGTCAGACAGCGCTTTAATTCCAGCGCTGGCATAAAAACTCCTACAATCCAGCAGGAGAAGGTCGGGTCCCGGCTGTCAGACACATCGGGACCCCGAGGAGAAGACAGGAGCAATTTATTACCACTTCTGCCCTTCTTCTGTGCCGGGGGGAGAGCTGTGTACGAGCGCAAGGGGGAGGGGTGGGGGTGGAGCAGGAAGGGGCAGAGTGGAAACAGTGAAAAAAAAAAAAAACAGTCAATATCCTCCAGAGGTCTTTGAATGAACTCCTGGGGGACATATTATTTGCCAAAAATAAATTAAAATATAAGTTAAAAAAATAATAATAATAATAAAAAATGTAAAAAATAAAAAATGCAGTGGCTAACAGAAACCGTCACCATAGCCAACCCGTTATACATGTTATATATGAAAACAATCGTAACAAATTAGGGAACCCATTTCAATAATTAATTTTTGTGTCATTTTTTAATATTTAAGAAATAAAAAGCTATAATAAAAATAACATTACATAGTAACATATTTTATATGTTTATAAGGCCAAAAAAACCCATCTGTCCATCCAGTTCTTCCTGTTTTCCTACAAGTTGATCCAGAGGAAGGCAAAGAAAAACACTGTGAGTTAAAAGCCAATTTTCCCCACTTTAGGGGAAAAAATTCCTTCCCGACTCCAATCAGACATCAGAATAACTCCCTGGATCAACGACCCCTCTCTAGTAACTATAACCTGTAATATTATTACCTCCAGAAATACATCCAGGCCCCTCCTGATCTCTTATAGTGAACTTACCATCACCACCTCCTCAGGGAGAGAGTTCCATAGTCTCACTGCTCTTACCGTAAAGAGTCCATAGTCTCACTGCTCTTACAGTAAAGAGTCCATAGTCTCACTGCTCTTACAGTATAGAATCCATAGTCTCACTGCTCTTACAGTATAGAATCCATAGTCTCACTGCTCTTACAGTAAAGAGTCCATAGTCTCACTGCTCTTACAGTAAAGAGTCCATAGTCTCACTGTTCTTACAGTAAAGAGTCCATAGTCTCACTGATCTTACTGTAAAGAATCCATAGTCTCACTGCTCTTACCATAAAGAGACCATAGTCTCACTGCTCTTACCGTAAAGAGTCCATAGTCTCACTGCTCTTACAGTAAAGAGTCCATAGTCTCACTGCTCTTACAGTAAAGAGTCCATAGTCTCACTGCTCTTACAGTAAAGAGTCCATAGTCTCACTGCTCTTACAGTAAAGAGTCCATAGTCTCACTGCTCTTACCATAAAGAGTCCATAGTCTGACTGCTCTTACAGTAAAGAGTCCATAGTCTCACTGCTCTTACCATAAAGAGTTCATAGTCTCACTGCTCTTACAGTAAAGAGTCCATAGTCTCACTGCTCTTACAGTAAAGAGTCCATAGTCTCACTGCTCTTACAGTAAAGAGTCCATAGTCTGACTGCTCTTACAGTAAAGAGTCCATAGTATCACTGCTCTTACAGTAAAGAGTCCATAGTCTCACTGCTCTTACAGTAAAGAGTCCATAGTCTCACTGCTCTTACCATAACGAGTCCATAGTCTCACTGCTCTTACAGTAAAGAGTCCATAGTCTCACTGCTCTTACCGTAAAGAGTCCATAGTCTCACTGCTCTTACAGTAAAGAGTCCATAGTCTGACTGCTCTTACAGTAAAGAGTCCATAGTGTCACTGCTCTTACCGTAAAGAGTCCATAGTCTCACTGCTCTTCCAGTAAAGAGTCCATAGTCTCACTGCTCTTACCGTAAAGAGTCCATAGTCTCACTGCTCTTACAGTAAAGAGTTCCATAGTCTTACTGCTCTTACCGTAAAGAGTCCTCTTCTATGTTTGTGTACAAACCTTCTTTCCTCCAGACTCAGAGGATGTCCCCTCGTCACAGTCACAGTCCTGGGGATAAATAGATGATGGGAGAGATCTCTGTACTGACCCCTGATATATTTATACATAGTTATTACATCTCCCCTCAGTCGTCTTTTTTCTAAAGTGAATAACCCTAATTTTGATAATCTTTCTGGGTACTGTAGTCCACCCATTCCAGTTATGACTTTAGTTGCCCTCCTCTGAACCCTCTCCAGCTCTGCTATGTCTGCCTTGTTCACAGGAGCCCAGAACTGTACACAGTCCTCCATGTGTGGTCTGACTAGTGATGTGTAAAGTGGCAGGACTATGTTCTCATCACCGCCATCTATGCCTCTTTTGATGCAACCCATTATCTTATTGGCCTTGGCAGAAGCTGTCTGACACTGATTTCTACAGCTTAGTTTGCGGTTCACCAAAATTCCTAGGTCCTATTCCATGTCAGACTTACCCAATATTTTACCATTTAGTATGTACTGGTGACTTGCATTATTCCTTCCCATATGCATAACCTTACATTTGTCAGTGTTAAATCTCATCTGCCACTTCTCTGCCCAAGCCTCCAGTCTATCCAGATCCATCTGTAGCAGTGTACTGTCCTCTGTAGTATATATACAATATACTGTCCTCTGTAGTATATATACAGTATTCTGTCCTCTGTAGTATATATACAGTGTACTGTCCTCTGTATTATATATACAGTATAATGTCCTCTGTAGTATATATACAGTGTACTGTCCTCTGTAGTATATATACAGTATACTGTCCTCTATAGTATATATACAGTATACTGTCCTCTGTAGTATATATACACTGTATACTCTCCTCTGTAGTATATATATACAGTATACTGTCCTCTGTAGTATATATATATACAGTATACTGTCCTCTGTAGTATATATACAGTATACTGTCCTCTGTAGTATATATATACAGTATACTGTCCTCTTCTGTGTTAATTACTTTACACAGTTTAGTGTCATCTGCAAAAATTGATATTTTACTGTGCAAGCCTTCTACAAGATCATTAATAAATATATTAAAGAGAATAGGGCCCAATACTGACCCCTGTGGTACCCCACTAGTGACAGTGACCCCTCCAGTACTGACCCCTGTGGTATCCCACTAGTGACAGTGACCCCTCCAGTACTGACCCCTGTGGTACCCCACTAGTGACAGTGACCCCTCCAGTACTGACCCCTGTGGTACCCCACTAGTGACAGTGACCCCCCCAGTACTAACCCCTGTGGTATCCCACTAGTGACAGTGACCCCTCCAGTACTGACCCCTGTGGTACCCCTCTAGTGACAGTGACCCCTCAAGTACTGACCCCTGTGGTATCCCACTAGTGACAGTGACCCCTCCAGTACTGACCCCTGTGGTACCCCACTAGTGACAGTGACCCCTCCAGTACTGACCCCTGTGGTACCCCACTAGTGACAGTGACCCCTCCAGTACTGACCCCTGTGGTACCCCACTAGTGACAGTGAATATGTACCGTTAATAACCACCCTCTGTTTTCTATCACTGAGCCAGTTACTTACCCACATACAGACATTTTCTCCCAGGCCAAGCATTCTCATTTTATATACTAACCTTTTATGTGGTACAGTGTCAAATGTTTTGGAGAAGTCCAGATATACAACATCCATTTATTTGCCGCGGTCAAGTCTAGAACTTACCTCCTCATAGAAACTGATTAAATTGGTTTGACATGACCGATCCCTCATGAAGGACAAAGTGTTAGGTTCCCATTCTACAGAGACCACCTTGACTGTGGTGAATGGGCTCAGATAATTTTGTACAAAATGTATTTGCCAAGAGTCTCTAATTTATTATACAAGCATAGCATGAGCTTTGGAATATTCTATCACTGTGGCATTTTGTGCTTTATCTGGTAGCGGTTGCAATTTATGTATTTTCCGATCCCTCATGAGGCCATGCTGATATGGAGTTATATGCTTATTTTTAGGGATGAGCGAACCGAACCGTAACAAACCAGATTCGTTACGAACTTTCCCGAAAGTTCGGTTCGTCATCAAACCGAATTTTCAGAAAGTTCGTGACGAATCTGGTTAAAATAACGGCGACGCAAAATATACGCATATTTATTGAGAATGTACGCTAATGCGTACATATTCAGTTAAGTAGCGTACCTATGACAACGCTAGACTGTATGTTCGTTACTTGAGTAGGAATGTTCGCAGAAGCAGTGTATGCGTACGCTAATGCGTACATATTCAGTTAAGTGGCGTACCTTTAACAACGCTATACTGTATGTTCGTTATTTGTGCAGGAATGTTCGCATTAGCGTACGCATTAGTGTAAATTCTCAAATATGCGTATATTTTGCGTCGCCGTTGTTGAAGTCACTTGGATTTTTTCCACTTTTTTTATTGTAATAGCAACTGCAAGCAAACGAAACTGTACCCTATCTGACTCCCATTATTGTAGCAGCAATTATTCAGCCGTTATAGCAAGGTTCGTTTTAGGTTCGGTTCGTACGAATCCGAACTTTACTAAAGTTCGCCGAAGCGAACCGAACCGAACTTTTCAAAAGTTTGCTCATCCCTACTTATTTCCATTCAGGTACTCCAAGATAGCATCTCTTAGAAAACCCTCAAACAGTTTACCCACAACAGAAGTTAAACTTACCGGCCTATAGTTCCCGGGCTCTGTTTTTGGACCCTTTTTGAATATTGGCACCACATTTGCTATGCGCCAATCCTGTGGAACACTCCCTGTCAGTATAGAGTCCTTAAATATCAGAAATAAGGGTCTGGCGATGACATTACTTAATTCTCTTAGAATACGCGGGTGTATGCCATCCGGTCCTGGTGATTTGTCTATTTTAATCTTTTTAAGACACAGCTCTACTTCTTCCTGGGTCAGACAGGGCACTTTTAATGGGGAATTTACTTTTATATTCTGCATTTCATCTGACAGTTTATTTTCCTCAGTGAATACAGTGGAGAAAAAGTTATTTAGTAGCTTCGCTTTCTCCTCATCGCTCTCTGCAACTCCCCCCTCATTACTCTGTAAGGGGCCGACACCTTCAGGTTTATACTTTTTACCATTTATATAATTGAAGAACATTTTAGGGTTAGTTTTACTCTCTTTGGCAATTAATCTCTCGGTCTCTAGTTTGGCTGTTTTTATTTGTCTTTTACAAATAAAAACTTTTTAATAATAATTAGCAGTTTTCCTCCAAATTAAACCTAAAAAAAGGGAAAAAAAAAACTCTAAAAAAAACACATTCTAATGAAAAGTCCTAAGTGTAAAGTAAAAAAAAATATAGTCAAACAAATAAAAAATCTAGGGTCACTGAACCACCACATGCATAAAATCACAAAAAGTTGCCTGGACATTCAGGCCTTTTTTTTGGCCCGGTCATGAAAGGGTTAAACATAAAAGTAATAGTAATGCAGTAAAAAACTAATGGAATAGTCCGGCGGGCTATTCCGGCGGGTGAATAGCCTTCCGGATCCGTTCTGCCGCTAGTGCACGTGTGTGGTCGGAACTACGCGCTGTCCCCATTCACTATAATGGGGGAGGGCCAGAGTTCCGGCTGCAGAACGGAAAACATGTCGAGAAGCCGCTGGACTAAAACTAGGACATGTTGTAATTTTAGTCCGGCCACCACTCAGCATGTTTGCCCTCTGCGACCGCTGCGACCCCCATAGTTACGCTCTGGAAGTATCATTGTCAGCAAGGATCACTCTCATCATTTCACTTCTCTAGTGAACCCCTATTTTACAGCTTGTTCTCTATATATTGTCTCATGTTTCCTGTGATATATATATATATTTATTTATCATCTGTCGCAATTGGATATTTGCATATTTAAAGAGCATCTGTCAGCAGGATCAACTGTGTTAAAATATAAATACTACCAGGTAGGGTTGCTCGTGCTGATTAAAATTATGCCTGTCTTGTGAAAATTGTTTGAGGCATTTCTGAGAAAAAGAAACTTTTATTGTTTATGCACATGAGTGTTTCAGTGCACTGGGGGTGGGGCCTAGCCCCACAGTGACCTCAGCTGTCAGTGCATGCCCCGCCCCTCCGTGACCTCAGCTTTCCAGTGCTTGCCCCGCCTCTCATAGACCTAAGCTTTCAGCCTCATGCACACGACTGTATGAAAAAACGAATCTGCAAAAAATACGGATGACATCCGTGTGCATTCTGTATTTTGCGGAACGGAACAGCTGGCCCCTAATAGAACAGTACTATCCTTCTCAGTAATGCCATCTTCTATAAGACATCTTCTATTTTTTTGTGGAATGGAAATACAGACATACGGAAACGAAATGCACACGGAATACCGTTTTTTTTTGCAGACCATATGTGGAACCATTCATTTCAATGGGTCCGCAAAAAAAAAAACGGAAAGGACACGGAAAGAAAATACGTTCATGTGCATGAGCCCTTCCAGTGCTGGCCCCGCCTCTCAGTGACCTCAACTTTCCAGAGCTGGCCCTGCCCCTCAGTGACCTCATCTTTCCAGGGTTGATCCTGCCCCTCAGCTCTCCAGTGGTGTCCCCGACCCTCAGTGACATAGTCTTTGCAGTGCTGGCCCCGCCCCTCAGTGCACTGAAGACTTCATTTGCTTAAAGAATAAAAGTCTTTTGTTCTTGGGAAAGCCACAACCGATTTTCACAAGGCAGGTATCATTGTAATCAACAAGATAAACCCGACCAGAGAGCATGTGGGGTTTATTAGGGTTGATCCTGATGACTGATACTCTGTAAAGGGATTGTTCATAACAATCAGGGCAGCCGTCGCCGCTCCATATTTTTTTACGCTTCCTGGTTCCCAGCTCAACAAGCAGGAAATGGCGGGTCAGCCGATCAATGGCGCTCTGGTCGTGTTCTCCGGCCATCTGCCAAACCCAGATCAGAAAACAAGATGTGTAATGGGATTCGTCGCTCCACGTCATGTTTTTTATTACTTTTATTACTTTTTTTCTGGAGGCTCCGAACAGAACTGAATCTTAAAATCAGCAGAATCAATAAAATAACATTGCCGGTACATACAACAATAAATATAGAAGAAAGCAAAAAAAACCTCCTGCAATTAGTGGAAATGATCCTTCAGATGACAAACAGATCGGTCACACAAGGTCCCTGGAGAGTTTGGGGCACGCTCCCACAGATTGAGGCAGGTGCTCGCCCTGTGTCACTGATAATTACAGGTGACTAATTACAGACCCGGCTCTGATGTAATATTAGAAGCAGAGGGTTCCTTCTTCTTGGCCTCGGAGATCCTGCTTCAATAAGCTACAAATAAAGGCTGTTGTGCACCCGGGGGGTAGTAGTGGAAAACCAGCGGGGGAGGTGGGGCTGCGGAGTGTTGCAGGATTCGGTTATGACCGGTGAATCCTTCTAACATTGTGCCCTTTAGGCTGGGACTACACAAAGACTTCAGGCCCAACCACATATCGCAGTGCAGCCATGGAAAGGACTGGGACCACATCCTCCTGCGGTCATTCCCAGCACTTCCATCTTAGAGCCGTAGTTCAGACAAGGTGGTTGTCGACTGCTGCACACGGGAGATCCAGTCCCAGATATTGTGGATGGCGGAGAGATCTGGTGATGGATCCAGGGAGCTGCTGGAGACCCTGAAGAGCACAATGTGTAATGCGGGCAGCAATATCTTGTTGGACATTACCCCTCCCCAATCAAAAAAAAAAAAAAGGCAGTAGGACTGGACCCCACTACAGGCTAGTCATTACATCCACAGCGCCCCTCTGTCCAGGCTTCTATTTACCTCACTACATCCACAGACGCCAGCCTCTTCCAGCTTCTACTCACCTCACTACATCACAGCCTCCCTCTTCCAGGCTTTACTTACCTCACCATCACAAGTTGTCCAGCCTACTTACCTCACTATATCCACAGCCCCCTAGGCTTCTATTACCTCACTACATCCACAGCCAC
>ONZH01028555.1:0-31868 GCA_900303285.1 Rhinella marina
CCCATCAGACCTCAGATCAGCAGAATGTGCCCCCATCAGACCTCAGATCAGATCAAGCAGAATGTGCCCCCATCAGACCTCAGATCATCAGCAGAATGTGCCCCCACCAGACCTCAGATCAGCGTATTGTGCCCCCATCAGACCTCAGATCAGCTTAATGTGTCCCCATCAGACCTCAGATCAGCAGAATGTGACCCCATCAGACCTCCAGATTAACAGAAGAATGTGCCCCCATCAGACCTCAGATCATCAGAATGTGCCCCCATCAGACCTCAGATCATCAGAATGTTCCCCCATCAGACCTCAGATCAGCGTACTGTGCCCCATCAGACCTCAGATCAGCGTATTGTGACCCCATCAGACCCAGATCAGCAGAATGTGCCCCCATCAGACCTCAGATCATCAGAATGTGCCCCCATCAGACCTCAGATCAGCAGAATGTGCCCCCATCAGACCAGATCAGCAGAATGTGCCCCATCAGACCTCAGATCAGCAGAATGTGCCCATCAGACCTCAGATCAGCAGTATTGTGCCCCCCATCAGACCTCAGATCAGCGTATTGTGCCCCCATCAGACCTCAGATCAGTGTATTGTGCCCCCATCAGACCTCAGATCAGCAGAAATGTGCCCCCATCAGACCTCAGATCAGCAGAATATGCCTCCATCAGACCTCAGATCAGCCCACCCAGCCACATAAGGTTAAAATAAAAACCTTTCTTACCTGTCCTGCGCTGTGGCTGCCCTCCAGTCCGGCGCTCCACTCTCTTCCCTGGCCCGCGCACACTATGACCTGACGCTGCACTTCCATAATGGAAGCGCTCACTTGTATTCGCCTGATTGTACTAAGGCCATCCCTGCTGGGCCCCCCAGAGGCACTGGGCCCGGAGCCGTCGCCCCCCTGCCCCCCCGGTAGCTACGCCTCTGGTCTGAATACTTATGCCCAGGCTAAATTTAAGTTTCTCCTTTTTCACCTGTCCTCATTCTCCATTATGAGGTAATGAGTGCAGATTGATGGGGGAAAACTTGTTGGATTGCTGCCAAAACTTGTCATGGCAATATGTAAATGATTACTGGTTGTGGTTACTTGTGTACACCATAAAAGGGCATACAAGTGCTACTTTGGGGTAGTGTACCCCTTGTGAAGATCGTTGACTACTAGACATGCCCCTACGATGCACTAAAAGACATTTTGCCCACTTGACAGACTTTGAGAAGAGGTACACATTGGACTGAGAGAAAGAGGATTGTCATTTTAACAAATTGCCCGTCATCTAGGCCATTGTGACCTACCTGTTAGTAGTTGATTGAACAGTGGTTAAGGTGAGGGGCACACCGAAGGCAAACAGGCTCCAGACAGCCCAGACAGATCACCAGTAGAGAGGATCATTTAATCCACTGACAAACACAAACAGCTCCTACAGTTTTTGTTGTCCACCACCCAGACTCAGGTGGTCATCTTCCATTACGCACACTTGTCTTTGCCCGAACCATTTTCCAGACAGCCTTAGGCAGAAGGGAATTTTCCCAATTGATTTGACTTCAAGTTAATGATTACTTGTCCTAGGTTCCTGCAAACCAGACCATCCCCTTAAATACTTTTAGTCACCCTCCAAAAAAACACATTTTTCATTTTTATATATTGTTGCACTGATTACTGATAGTGATAAGTAAGGGCAACAGTGTATTTAGAAAGTTTATGGAGGCAATTCATGTAGACAACCAGTGGATATGTTTAATTTATACCAAAATCAGGAAAACATCTTTATAAAAGCTGTAATCAAGGAACTGTTAATGAAATAACTAGAGCGGTTGTATCTGAAGGCACCAACCTCACACAGTCATTACAAGTTATGTATCACCCTTCCCATTCATCACTAAGAGAATGTGTAAATTTATCCTCAGTTTTCCTTCCCTGTTTTTTAGTTTCGTCGTCCTTTTTTTGTGCATTAGATCACACATATTTGTAGTCACGAGATACAAGTGTATACAGAATTAAGAAATCTGCAACTTGAATTGCAACAATATAGATTGCTCCATTCATGTATAATTCTTGTATGTAGTTTTCTCCACCACATTCAGACCAGAATTGTGGTGCCCGTCTTACATAGATGGGACCTCAGAAAAAATGATACAACAAATGGACTGTAGCTTCTTCTAAATGTAATGTTCCCTCATCTTCTATCAGAGACAGAACAGGTCAGCATATACATTACTCCTGTTTAAAGCCATGTAAAACCAAGGGAAGTCTAAAGGGCACAGCACTCTATGTTTTAGTGATCAGTGAAGATTCAAGTGGTCAGAACACCCCCAATTATAAATGTATTGTATATTCTATAATAATTCTAGAAATACAAGTGGTTAGAAATAGCATTTAATAAACTTAATAGGGTATCTATAGATGGTGTAGAGGTATCAGTTGCACATGTGACCAGGATCTCAAAAGAGCCCAAAGGTTCCTCTGCTACATAAAAAAAAAGTGGATGGGCCCTGTTACGGATTTTGCTTTGGGGCTGACGAGCTGAATAATCCCCACAAATATTTTATCAAAGACAATGAATTGAGTCGCCTTTCAATTTGATGTAATCTGGTATGATATGTACAGTACATTATTACACCTATGAATTTCCATGTCACATGTATTGTATTACAAACCAGTAACACACCATGGAGGTAGACGGGGAGGGAGGGGAGGCCAGCGCTGAAATTCTTCTTCTGCTTCTCAACCTAAAGCAACAGCATTTTCCTGCTACTAGGCATAGAAATATCTGCAGCTTCTGTTGAGTTTAATGGAAACTGTACTCTTAGGCAATGAGTTCCCACTAGTGCTGGCTACAGGTAGACAGTTTTATAATACACTACTGAAAAATGAAAAAAAAATCCAGAAAATCCTAATCATTATGCTGAGATTGACAAAGTATAAACTGCTAGTGGTGGCTGATCAATGGCTGCATAGAAGTTGAATAAAGTGTGTAAAAGTGTGTCTTTTCATTAATAAGAAAAAAATAGTACTGTAATTAACCAGAAATTACACTGCATGGTCCTTACTAAATTTTTCGATGGGGCCCTATGATATCTTTGTACGGCCCTGATCCAGTCTTTACACACCCTGTACTGTTCATAATACTGATAACTTTTGATGGTGAGATGTAGCAGTGGTTGGATCCTGATAACCCTCTCTTCACTAGGGGTTGGGCGGGGATCTGGGACACAGCTGTCAGATTTGTATACCTTTTATGTACATTGATACCGTACTTGGAGGGATGCTGTTGTCTCTATTGTTTGTATACTTTTCAAAAAAATGTTTAATAAAAATTATCTAAAAAAGAGTATGGAATGTAGAGCAGATGGATCTTTCAGATGGAGCTCCTTACTTTCCTGTATCAAAAATGGATTTAACGCATGATAGTTTGAATGGGTCAACTTTTACTCAGTATGTTTGAACCCAGTTCTGACTAACTGGGCGTTGGCCCCTAGGAATGGGCACTGTAGAAAGCTAGAAAGCCAAGAGACTCAACAACATACATCTATGATGATGAAAAGATCTGAGTGCCGAAGAATGGTCACCAGTAAAGCCAATGAACCCTAGGTTTTTAGCTCAGATAGGGGGTTGTCAATGATTAAGATTGCTATGGATGAGTGTATTCAAGTCAGCAATTAAAATAAGAAGACACATTTGTTTTTCCACTTCTGATATTGAATATTATAGAAAGTGATTTGTCAATGATGAATTCATCTGAATTTTCTGATCATGATGACGAAACAATGACATAGGTCATCATTTCCGTTTGCTCGGTGAAGTTCCTCTTTTTTTGGCTTAAAAAGAAGATGCCTCCAAGTGAAGATCACACTACACAGCTGCTCTGCCTGTAAGACTAAGGAAAAGGAGAACCTAGAAAGATGTCCACCTTGAGAGTACTGCTGGGCTTAGCTCTGCTGGCCATATGTGCCATGTGCGAAGCTTCCACTGGTAAGTGAGATTATGATGAACACTCGAGAGATTTTATGAGACTTTATGATGTGACTCGAGAGCAGATAGTAGATAGATCAATGCTTACCATGATCTTAGGAACAGTACTGAATGTACTCCACTTTCCATCTTATCTAACTTGTCCTTCTGCTTTTCACAAGTGATTTTCTTCATTACCAATGAGTTTGGATGTAAAATTATTATGTTTAGTAGATGAGATCAGTGTATGGATCATAATATATCGATTGCAGGCCAGCTGGTGGACCACTCTTTTTGGCAGTTATATTTGTTCTACAAATGAACCAAGGAAAACTGATTAGACGCAGGGATGCTCAACCTGTGGCCCTCCAGCTGTTGCAAAACTACAACTCCCAGCATTCCCTAAAAACTGTAGGCTGTCCAAGCATGCTGGGAGTTGTAGTTTTACAACCATTGGTGGGCCGCAGGTTTGGCATACCTGGCTTAGATAAATCGCAGGCTTTTTATGTCTTATTGTATTGTCTAACAAGGGCATGAACTCCAGTAACCACTAAATGTTTCTCTCTGTGCCCTGATTTGATTAACACAGGCAAGTTTAGCACATGCTGTACCAAGTCTCGGCTCGTTAGACCCAGCAATGACACCATAATTGAAAGCTTCATCATCATTCAACCAAAAGATCTTCCATGTGTTCATGCTGTGATGTGAGTATTGATGAGAAAATGACATAGAGTAGACTGTGCATAAGGGGCTTAATTACTAGAGATGAGCAACGTGTTCGAAACGAAGCACTGTACCGCTCGGCTCCCCTGCGCTCCCATGGGCGCAGGCAGCCGCTTCCGTCCTCCTTCAGGAGGACGGAAGCGGGCTGCCTGCGCCCATGCTAGCGGCAGGGGAGCCGAGCGTACAGTGCTCGTTTCGAGCATGTTCGCTCATCTCTATTAATTACCTTACATTGCTATTTATGATATAATTCCTTATTGTAATTTATGTTAATAGCCTCATACATTTATAGGGACTGTCACAGAATGAACAAGTTATCCCTATCTACAGAGTAGGTCATAGGTATCTGGCAGTGGGGGCCTGACCGCTGGAATGGAGTCCCCTTGGGGGATGGAGTAAGGTCACACATGTGAAAGGTCACTCCATTCTCTGAGAGACTACCGTAGACACACAAGGACAGTGCTCAGCTACCTCCGGCAGTTCCACAAAAAAGAATGGAGCCACAGCACACATCTGTGACCATCTCTTCATCTATTCTGGGGACTCAGGAACCCAGTTCTTATAATAGGTGGGGGTTCTGGTGGTCAGGCTACCACTGATCTGGTACTTTTCTCCTATCCTGTGATAAGTGATAAGTTTTGATGTTGGAACAAGCACTTCAACTATATAATAATTTATCAAATAATTATTCATTGTAGTGTATATAATATCACAATGGATTTTACATATAAATAGGTCATGTAAGAAGTGCAGTTGTTATGTTAAGTGAACTTTTAACTCAAAATATTGCAATAAAATAGTTGCCCCCCCCGCCTCACACTTCTTATATGACTTTTATAAAAGTGTAAAAGATGCTTCATAAATATGGCTCTCATTCTGAAGACCACCCAACTGTCAAATACAATGATACCTCTACCCCATACAGCTCTACGCCCGTTGCTTCCCCTTACATGTTACATCATAAAACTGTCTGCCTGCGGGCACCACTAGAGGGCGTTCAGTACATGTGAATTTATACAGTTACATCTGAACACAATAGAAGCTGTAAATAGTTTCTTTGCACTGAGCTCCCCCAGTGATGGCCTTCACCGGCCCTTGCCAAATCATACACTTGTTAGCAAGAGTTAAATGGAACTTGCCAGTGTTATAGGGGTTGCTCAATGGCATACTATTGATGACCTATTCTCAGGATAAGCCATTAATTTCAGATCAGTGAGGGTCTGACCCCTGGGACCCCTACCAATCAGTTGTTTGAATGGATTGTGGCACTTGGGAGAGCGCTGCATACTCTTCAATGTTTATCTGCACACAGCGTCCCTTGTGGCGGTGCACTGTAATTACAACTGTTCATCCCATTCAAGTGAACAAGGCAAGCAGTTGTAATTACACTGAACCGCCGCTACAATGGAGGTAAACACTGAAGAGGTTACAGATTGCTGCAACCCCATTAAACAGCTGATCAGCAGAGGTGCCAGGTGTCAGACCACCACCGATCTGATATTGATGACCTATCCTGAGGTCATCAATATCAATAGTATGTCACAGAACGAGCCCTTCAATTCTTTGTTTTCTCTACATTCAAATATACTAAAAGATGAAGATAGATAGATAGATAGATAGATAGATAGATAGATAGATAGATAGATAGATTTATAGCATTTTTAACCATATGTTTTCCATTCAGGTTCATCACCAATGAAGGGAAAATTATCTGCTCCAACCCTAAAGCACACTGGGTTAAGCGGATGACTGAGGAACTCAGGTGAGTTGAACTGCAGGTGATATGATTTTAATAGAAAACCTCTGACTAGAGATGAGTGAATCATTAAAAAAATTATTCTCCGAACATTCGCCGAACTTTTCCTAAAATTCGTATATTCGACAAATAGATTCGTTGTATTTGCATACAAAATATACGTTATTATGTGCTATTAGCGAACATTCGCTCACTAATAACGAACTTTCATTTACAAAATGTACGCAACTTCTTAGAAGACGTACGCATGAGCGTACAAATAGCTTACGAATCTCAGCGTACTATTGTCTAAGCGATTATGTAATACGCAGGCACGTACGAGGAGAGGCCGCGGCGTGCACTCCTCAGAGGCAGAGCGAATATTCGAGACATATATATGGTAAATAGTGCAAATACATTATTATAGGTATAATATAAAAAATTTAAATATCACCTACCTGTATGCTCACGGACACGTTTAAGTCTCTTTTCTTCTGACGCTTGTCATAGAACTGGAGCAGAGTCCCAAACTCAGTCGCAATTTGTAATCCACATAGGTAAAATTGTAATCCAAATGGGTAAAAAAGCAGCAAAGGTTCCTTAAAAAACCCTCTTTCAAGGGGCTCCCCAAATAACCTGAAAAAGGGGAAAAAAGGGATGAGGCGCACGTATGCGCAACTTAATTTCCTGAGTTGCCTCGTCATCCTTCCACGCTGGAGAAAGGGGCGTAACTACCAGGGAGGAGTCTGCATCGCTGAATTGAATTCGTACGCAACAGCGTATAGAGTAACTACCAGGGAAAAGTCTGCATCGCTGAATTGAATTCGTACGAGACAGCGTATAGAGTAACTAAATTATACGTAGAATAGCGTATAATTTATAGGACACACTACGTAGCGAATGCGTACAAAAGCGAAGCGAATCACCTAATATTCGGATTCGCTTCGCAGCTGAAAAATCCCAAGACTCGATACGAATCTACGAAGCGGCGAACAGATTCGCTCATCTCTACCTCTGACCTACCAAGTACCTCTTTATATCTGTACATTAAATAGTAATTTGATTAAATAACTGATGGATATATTTTTGCAGTCTGAAAACAAAGCTCCAAAAAATTCCAAACCAGAATAATTAGTACGTAACAGTGCTTTAGTACATTTACATTTAACAGAATTTTTTTCTCACATGTAAGATGAGCCTGTCATGCTGAACATGCTATCTGACCTGCAGATACCTTAGCATGTTATAGAGGGGGAGATAAACGTTGGCCAAACCCGCTGACTTCTGCTGGCCAATTCGGTCTTCTAATGAGTGTAGAGGTATAACAAATCTGAACTGGTGACAGATATTAAGGCTCAGGGAAAATATCTACCCAACTATTTTCTAACATGTATCTTTAGTGTACATAGTGGGACAGGAGGAATATCTTGCTACCAGGTGTATGGTCATCTTTAGTCTACACAATCAAGGACATGAAGTTGCAACCATAAGCAACCATTTAGAAATCTATGAAGACTTGCCTTTAGTCATCCATTGCAGCATAAAAGTAAAAATCACCTACCAGCATGGAAGTAACACAACACCTACAGGAACACCTACCGTTTCTTCCATTCTCACCTTCCTCTTCACCTACATGCAGTGTTTTACTAGCAACCCAATAGGCACATCTCTACACACGGACATTACTGTTGCTTAGAAATTGAGGAATGTGTTTTGTTAATTTGCAACGTAATAAGAGCAACATTTTTTTTCTTTTAAGGAAAAAGAATGAAAAAGAAAATAATGATCTAAATAGGAATGAAGATTGAGAAAGGAATGAAGATCATCGTCAGAGTGTTACATACATCTGTGCTGCAGAGCTAAATTATTTTTAGTAATTTATAGATATTTATTTTCAGGACAGTCACTAATTTATTCCTGTAATATTTTTGTATTCTAGGAGTTAAAAACATTTTAGTATTTATTCAGATTCTGAAAGGTTGCTGTTTCTGTGGTTTATGAATCTGTATCCTTAAAGGGGTTGTCCAACCGTTTACGGTTGGTGATGGTTTGTCCTCAGGATAGGCCGTCGGTAACTGTTTGGTGGGTGTTTGACACCCAGCACCCCTGCTGATCTGCTGTTCTGCAGTAGCTCCAGGCCAGAACTACACATCTTCTCCTCAGAGCTGGTTACTGTGGAGACACTTCCATGGAAGTGATTGAGAGTGGCACTGCGTTAACCAGCTCCGATCGCAGCGCAATGGTTGTGTAGTTCCAGCACCAGAGATACTGCAGTACAGCTGACCGGTGGGTTTGAGGGTGTTGGACTCCCAATAATCAGATAGTGATGGCCTATCCTGAGGAGGTCATCAATGGTAAAGGGTTGTCAACCCCTTTAAAGGGAGTCTTTCACCTGATCTGAGCGTCATAGACCGCTCAGATCAGGCTCTAGACCTCCTTACACACATTACCACACTACCTTTGGCTAAGTTGTCCCACGCCGTATATGCCAGAAAAACATTTTTAATCCATCTGTCAATCACCCCTGCAAGTGCCCGGAACCTCGCTAAAGCCGGAAGGAGCCCAAGCCTCCGGGCTATTTCTATTGCAAACACCACCCTTCTCCAGCATCCGTTCTGCCCATTATTATAATACTCCTCTCCGCCTCCTGTAACAAAATCCCGCTCTTGCGCGGGTCTCCCGGCGCATGCACGCTTTGCTGCCCACAGTGGGCAGAGGAGCAGTGTAAGCTATTGCGCATGCGCCAGTCCCCGCTCCGTGGGATTTTGTTACAGGAGGCGGAGAGGAGTATTATAATACTGGGCGGAACGGATGCTGGAGAAGGGTGGCGTTTGCATTAGAAATACCCCGGAGGCTTGGGCTCCTTCCGGCTTTAGCGAGGTTCCGGGCACTTGTGGGGGGTGATTGACAGATGGATTAAAAGTGTTTTTCTGGCATATATGAAGTGGGACAACTTAGCCAAAGGTAGTGTGGTAATGTGTGTAAGGGGGTCTAGAGCCTGACCTGAGCGGTCTATGACGCTCAGATCAGGTGAAAGACTCCCTTTAATGTCCACAAGTTCTTATTTGTACTGAGCCTTCAGTAATATGTAGGCACAGTTCCATGTAGACATGTTAACATATAGAATGTAAATTAAATTCAATGTAAATTGAATTTCTATTTATGATGCATATCTATAAGACACAATCTTCTTCCTAGATAAAAGATATAACTTATCTATATTTATGAATTATTTAATGGAATAACCTATAGATGGGGTTTCATATTTTTACAAATGTTACTGTGCTGAATAATATATTTCTTAACCAATTTTAATGTATGTACAGCTTGGGCCATTAAATATTTAGCTGTCTTCATCTTTTCAGTTTATTTCATCTGTAACATGTCTGACTGATATGCAGAAATTATAGAAATGGACGCAGACAGGTTGCTGGCCATATTGAAGATGAAGAAGCCAACTGCCCTGCTTCAGGTCTAGAGGTGGCTGCTCTGTCTGTGACACACATTTGCTTCCATCTCCTAGCCCCACCAAAGCTATACTACTCTAGAATGTTATAAACCTTCTCCCTTATTAGGAGAGGACATGGCTCCACCTGGTGTCTGGTGGTGGATACTATGGCCTACCAAGCACCATACATACAATAAATACATGTTGCACTTTGCAGTGCACTGCAACCCTGGATCAGGATCCTGCAAAATGACTGTAGGTTATAGGGATTTTTGAGGGGACTATAATATTAATGGCCATCAGTACTTGATTATTTAGATCAGGCTTCCAGCTCCCCAGCTGATCTGCTGAATCAAGGATGGCAGCATTCAAGGGAGTTGATAATGTTTGTCAGGCATTTGGTTGTGGCTGTGCATGGTACTGCTATTGAGACAGAGATTCTGTGAGCCGCAGTACCAGCCTCACTCGGCCACAACTAACACCATGGCACTGTGCTTGGTAATCATAGTAACATAGTAACATAGTAACATAGTAACATAGTTTATAAGGCCGAAAAAAGACATCTGTCCATCCAGTTCGACCTGTTTTCCTACAAGTTGATCCAGAGGAAGGCAAAAAAAACCCTGTGCGGTAGAAGCCAATTTTCCTCACTTTAGGGGAAAAAATTCCTTCCCGACTCCAATCAGGCAATCAGAATAACTCCCTGGATCAACGACCCATCTCTAGTAACTATAACCTGTAATATTATTACCCTCCAGAAATACATCCAGGCCCCTCTTGAACTCTTTTACTGAACTTACCATCACCACCTCCTCAGGCAGAGAGTTCCATAGTCTCACTGCTCTTACCGTAAAGAATCCTCTTCTATTTTTGTGAACAAACCTTCTTTCCTCCAGGCGCAGAGGATGTCCCCTCGTCATGGTTACTGTCCTTGGGATAAAGAGATCATGGGAGAGATCTCTCTACTGACCCCTGATATATTTATACATAGTTATTAGATCTCCCCTCAGTCGTCTTTTTTCTAAAGTGAATAACCCTAATTTTGATAATCTTTCTGGGTACTGTAGTCCACCCATTCCAGTTATTACTTTAGTTGCCCTCCTCTGACCCTCTCCAGCTCTGCTATGTCTGCCTTGTTCACAGGAGCCCAGAACTGTACACAGTACTCCATGTGTGGTCTGACTAGTGATTTGTAAAGTGGCAGGACTATGTTCTCATCACGGGCATCTATGCCCCTTTTGATGCAACCCATTATCTTATTGGCCCTTGGCAGCAGCTGTCTGACACTGGTTTCTGCCAGCTTAGTTTGCTGTTCACTAAAATTCCTAGGCCCTTTTCCATGTCAGAGTTACCCAATGTTTTACCATTTAGTATGTACCGGTGACTTGCATTATTCCTTCCCATATGCATAACCTTACATTTGTCAGTGTTAACCTCATCTGCCACTTCTCTGCCCAAGCCTTCAGTCTATCCAGATCCATCTGTAGCAGTGTACTGTCCTCTTCTGTGTTAATTACTTTACACAGTTTAGTTGTCATCTGCAAAAATTGATATTTTACTGTGCAAGCCTTCTACAAGGTCATTAATAAATATATTGAAGAGAATAGGGCCCAATACTGACCCCTGTGGTACCCCACTAGTTACAGTGACCCAATCTGAGTATGTACCATTAATAACCACCCTCTGTTTTCTATCACTTGAGCCATTTACTTACCCACATACAGACATTTTCTCCAAGGCCAAGCATTCTCATTTTATATACTAACCTTTTATGTGGTACCGTGTCAAATGCTTTGGAGAAGTCCAGATATACGACATCCATTGATTCCCCGCGGTCAAGTCTAGAACTTACCTCCTCATAGAAACTGATTAAATTGGTTTGACATGACCGATCCCTCATGAAGCCATGCTGATATGGAGTTATTTGCTTATTTTCATTGAGGTACTCCAAGATAGCATCTCTTAGAAAACCTTCAAACAGTTTACCCACTACAGATGTTAAACTTACCGGCCTATAGTTCCCGGGCTCTGTTTTTGGACCCTTTTTGAATATTGGCACCACATTTGCTTCCCACCACATTTGGGTGGGAAGATGAACAAAAATGGCTAAAGCTATAATTTTTCCTAATCTTCTTTCAAACTATAGATTTGGACTCTGGGGCTCAGAGAAAAATTGTAACTTTTTAACAGATCCAAAAAGCTTTGGAAAATTATATCAATACAGATCCTGGGTGTGTTGGTTTTCAAC
Organism: Rhinella marina; assembly: GCA_900303285.1. Lineage (NCBI taxonomy): Eukaryota > Metazoa > Chordata > Amphibia > Anura > Bufonidae > Rhinella > Rhinella marina. Next base: position 12,101 of record ONZH01028555.1, read on the forward strand.
CTTATATTCTTAGACAACATGTCTCTGTAGTTGCAAGACTATTTTTTGGCATTTAAGTACTCCCTATCTACAGTAAAGGTATGAACGGACCTATTTTTAAAAGAAAAGGGGTTTGTCCCACCACCATAACAACCTATCCATAGAATTGTTGATAAGTATTTGATTGGTAGGGAAACATCGATAGTAAAAGTTAATGGAGTGACTAGATCAATGCTCATGTATTCACGATGCTACACCATTCATCTCTATGGGACTTTCAAATATAGTCAAGTACTGTACTTGGCTTTTCTTCGACATTCTCATAGAATTGAGTAGAGCGGTAGTGCACATGTGTGAACACTGATCCATTCAGGGATTCAGGGAAACCTGTTTCTCTGACTGGTGACAGTTACAGCAGACCTGTTATCAGATGATTATCACCTATACTGCGAATAGTTCATAAGTTGCTGTGGTGGGACAACCAAAGCCAGACAACTATAGACTAAGTTTTTCTATGATAGGTAAATTACTTAATGTACAGTATAGGCTAAGATCATTTGAGACTTAAAGGGCTTCTCCAAGAATTAAGAAACTGAAAATATCTAAATATAACTTTATTACTAATATATTCCCAAATACCTTTCATTAGCTATATTGGTTCATTTTGTCTAGGAAACAATCATTAGGGGAAATAAAATGGCTGCCGTCCTACACACAAAACCTGTCTTAGTCCAACAGCAGGACAAGTTACTTCACAACACTGAGGTAGAGAGCTGCCTCATCCTCCTCTCTGCTCTACTTGTCAGGGTTTATGAACCTGAATACAGCTGAAAAGATCTTCATCCGAATTTCTGAAGAAAAGGAGCTCATGAGGAGACATGAAGTACACAGAGGATGGACAGGACAGACTGTGGTAATGGAGACTGCATACAATTGCTGCTGCTCATTATCCATAGCCCTCCTCCTCTCCGTGTTTTATATCTCCTCATGAACTCCATTCCTACAGAGATTCAGCTGAAGCTCATATTAATCCCTGACAAGCAGAGCAGAGAGGAGGATGAGTTAGTTCTTTACCTCAGTGCTTTGAGGTAACTTGCCCTGCTGTGTTATTAGGACAGATGTTTGGTGTACAAATAGGATAGTGGCCATTTTGTTTCTCCTAATGATTGTTCCACAGACAAAATGAGCCATTATAACTAATGAAAGGTATTTGGGAAAATATTTACAATAAAGTATTATTTAAGTATTTTCATTTTCTTAATTTCTGGAGGACATATTTAAAGGGAACCTGTCATCTCCGAAACACCCCCTGAACTAGAGTAAGCGTTGTATAGTGTAAGTGATGCTGAATCCGAATATGTAAGTTTTATCTTCGTAATCAATTCCATTCTGACTCTGTGCTCCCACAAACCTGCAGTAAAATGCACTCACTGGACTCCAGTGCTCACTCACATAATGGAGAGGACTCAAAGAAGAGTCCGGTGAGTGCATTTTACTGCAGGTTTGTGGGAGCACAGCGTCAGAATGGAAGTGAGTATGAAGATAAAACTTACATATTCGGATTCAGCATCACTTACACTATACACCGCTTACTCTAGTTCAGGGGGGTGTTTCGGAGATGATGGGTTCCCTTTAAGGTATGGCCTAATGTCACAGCAAAGTATGAGGCCAAATAGACTGTTAATTGGCTCCATGATTTTGCCAGTTAAATAGATTTGTTTTGCAGGAAAAACTGAAGTATTGAAAGCAATATTGTGTTGTCATTAAAGGGGTTGTCTCAGTTCAGCAAATGGCATTTGTCAAGTACAGCAGGTTACTACCAGGCACTTACTAACATATTGTGATTGTCCATGTTGCCTCCTCCTCATCCTATAGTGTACAAGCATGGCCACCACTGCTATATTAACTTTGTCTACGTGAAAAGTGCCATTTGTTGAAGTGAGACAGCCCCTGTAACTGTCATTGTGAAAACCACATCCATTGTATGCAGGCATAGTTTTTTATCCACATTTGGCCAATGCTATGTGGGGCCAGCGTTGGACTTGCCCACAAGAGTCCCAGAGGATCCTCTGGTGGGCCCCAGCTCTGATACCATAGCGGGCACCAAAAGTCCAGGAAAAATTAGTTTGGCGATTCCTTTGAAGCCAATAACTTTCAACTAGAGTCTATTTTTACTAGGATCTATTAGGCCTAATTCATGATATAACCCTATATGGGACTGTAAGGATATGGGGATATGTGTGCATGTACTGTACATACTGGATCAAGTGAGGATTATATATTTTATTTAATTTCACTAAATTTCTCAATGAAAGACCAAACAAGCAATAAACTATGTACATCAATTATTAATTGTCATCACGAAAAATATTGGCAGGTGAAAATAAAAAGAAGGGGGAAATGCTCTTCGCTTGATCAGTCAGCTTAGCAGTGATTAATTCTTTGCTTTGCAGAGATTTAATTTTGTACAGCTTGTTCTTTTATGGCATTACCATGTTTCTTTTACCTTTTAGCATCATATGTTACGTAACGTTGTTTTCTTTCTCTTGCTGATTAGTTATAATTATTGCCTCCTTTTTTTTTTTTCTCAGCATTTCTATAAATTTCCAACAGTTTGCATGTGCCTGAGGAAGGTGGCCGTCCAAACGCTTTACCCTTTTATCTATTTTTTTATGTTTCATTGTTAAGCTCGTTTTATATTAGTTTTATTAAAGCTATTCTTTTGGAACAGCGTTCTGTGATGACTTTGCTTTTTTAATATATGCTTCCCTGCATTCGGGCCATGCGGACAGGAGCTGCTGTTCCACTAGTGAAATTACCTTACACACTATCCACAGATTTGTGGCTGTTCCATCGCACAACAGTGAGCAAAATCCTACTGTCTACACCTTTCTTTGTGTTTTACCCTCTACACTCGAGAGCATTTCTTGATTTCCTTTCTACATGCAAATCTTACATCCTTGAGATCTGTGACCTCATGTTGATTATGATAAGCAGATTATGCTGACTGAAGCACAAGTTGCCAGTATTTAAAGCCAGAGTTTCTTTGTACAAGTTTTTCTAATTGAGAAAAGATTGAGCCAGTTGGATGAAAAGTCTTCAAGTAAAAATGCAAGTCCAGTTGCTTTGCCTAATGTCACTCAGATCCTTACACTTGTCCGTTTTGCCTGGTTCCAAAACATTATCTTCAAGAACTGACTGTTCACACGATGCTTAATATATTCCTTGATAAGCGCCATTATCACAAGATAATCAGTGCTCATCACTTGATATGAACAACTGAAACTTATTCCACTTATTACAGTATTCCAGCAGGCACTGAAAAATTGGTATCTGCTAACTTTGTCTTAGTGGTTAGAATGAGCTTAATCAAGATGATTTAGGTGCCCCAGTTATTACACATGCTATGTAATTCCCCTAAAAATCTAAATAACTTTGAGGTACTTTTTATAAAATTAATGAGAATCTATTTAGAGTGTAGGTTTAGAACGTCTTAAATTAGAGATATTACAAAGAGGCAAAGAAATATCAGACAAAGCAAAACTGTTTAATATAGATTAGATCAAGAATGTGTTTTATCAGTATGACTGGAGAACCTCTTTTTAAACATATTCTGTCTCCACATGCTTTGAAATAAATCCAGAGATGTGCACTTATTAGCCAAATCGATTGGTCTTGGTCCCATCTCAAAACGTGCCCCTAATTTGGAGAACTACAATCAAAAAGTTAGCTGCCCCCTAACATGTTTTGCCAGCAACCTGGCTTCATCAATTCTACAATTCTGCCCTAGCACCTGATGAAGCCAGGTTGCTGGCGAAACATGTTGGGGTGTAGCTAACTGGTTTTGGTGGTCTAATGCCTGGTGCTTAGTTGTACAATAGGGTCAGTGAATACAACTGACGTTAGTATTTCAGAGAGTGGGTACTTGGTTGGTTTGTGCACACCACCCACTCCTGTAGCCATTCATTAGTATCAATACTAAGTACAGGCAACAGAGATTTTTAAAACTTGGTCGCTCACAGCGATATATAGAAGTTTTAAATGGATTAATAAAATATTAGTTTTTAGGTATCACATATTATTTAGATATCTGATGCAAGATTTAGGTAACCTGCCCAGGGTAGCGATGGTTAGTTTTCCACAATTTGGAGAAATGAGCCTTTTACGTTTTGCAACTCAGTACTTTAGTGCAATAAGGTTGTTTCTGTTGCACCTTGTTGTACGTGAGGCTCCGCTCATTTTGTTGGTCAACTGCGGCCCCACCTCTTTGACTGACAGGGCCAGGCAGTGTAGAGGCCCTAAAATCTTGCAGTCATTCATGCACTTCTTTGCTCCGAGCATGCGCTTTACAGTACTGAAGCTTGCCGAGCTGCCTGATTACCTCCACACTGCTTGGCCCTCTCAGTCAAAGCAGTGGGGGCACAGTGGGCAAAGAAAATGAGCGGAGCCTCGGATGCAACGAGGTGCAACTACAATGCCCTTGTTGCACCAAAGGGCTAATTTACATTAAATTAAAAGGCTTATTTCTTCAAAATGGGGCAAGTATTGAGATGGGACCAAGACCATTAGATTCTGCTGACAAGCGCACATCTAACATGTTGGTTGGATTTATTTCAAGATATTGTGGCGACAGATTTCAATCGAGCACTTAAAGGAGTAGTCCGGTTTCTCATATTGATGATCTATCCTCAGGATAGGTTATTAATATCAGATTGATGGGGGTCTGACATCCAGCCCTCCTGGCAATCCGCTGTTTGAAGAGACTGCAGAGCTTGTACACTCACTGTTTACCTGATCGCCATCAACATTGCAACGACAAGCAGTGTACAGTAATTACAACTCCTCTGTCCAATTTCACTTGAATGGGATAAAGTGTAACTACAACTACTCCTTCCCACTCAAGTTAATGGGGCGTTGGAGTTGTAATTACACTGCTCGCCACTGTAGTGTTGATGGTGGGCAGGTAAACAGTGTAGAGAATGCAGCCCTCGTACAAGCACTGTGGTCTCTTCAAACAGCTGATTGGCGGTGGTGCCGAGTCGGACTCCCCCATCTGATATTGATGATTTATCCCGATGATAGGTCATCAAATGGGAAACTGGACAACCCCTTTAAAAGGTGTATTATTTATGAGATATGTACTTTAAGCAGACGGCTTAGTGGGCACTAAGAAGGTCCACTTCAAAGATCCAGTAAGAGCACCTTGTGCTGCCACATGTTCCTCTCACACAGCACCACATTAATGGGAAATTCTCGTTGCTTCTAGGGGAGATTTACTCTGTATTACAGAATGTGATGGATCATGCCACAAACAAATTTCCAGATCCTCAGTATATAATTGGAGAAACATAGAGATCCCCAGGGATCAACAGAAATATGTGGTTGCCCTATTATGGCTCAGAACAACTCAGAAGTTGGCCACTTAGGGTGATACATATAATTTGGTTTAAACATTTCCTTTTTCTATTGAGTGGGACTCTTAATAGGAAGTTATTCACCAAAATATGTTGTAATTTACTTTTTACTTCCCAAAACTATTTTCATCCAGACAGTCATAGGTTCCAAGATAACCTCTAGCCCAAAATATATATAGGGTCAAAGCATGGTTCTCATTTTCTCTATGTCCTGGGAGCAATTAAAGAGGTTTTTACATGAAAGTACCAAATGAAATCATGGAAAACTATATACTGTATCTGTGAACTAAGCGCCATCTATCCTATTCTGTGCACACACGGGAAATGTGACAGAGCTGCTTTCTCTAAGATCTTCCAACTTAGTGTCATCTACACATGTCTCATACTATACCCATACTTTACTCATACATTTAGAAAGATGCCTCAGTACCCTGAGGGCACTAAGGTGCATGCAAATGTGCTCAGTGTGGGAATGGGGTTGGATGAGTTTCATTTTTTTTATTGGGAGATGAGGTACATATTGGTGACAAGAAGGGAGGGGGGCATTCCACTTGAATGGTGGCATCAAATGGAACATTCCTCTTGTATGGCGGCACAAAAGGGGGCATTCCTCTAGTATAGGGTCATAGAGGGAGACATCCATCTTGTAAGGGGCGCAAAGAGGCACCTTTCTATTCTGTGGGACACAAAGGGGGATTTAGTATTGAATGGGGCAACAATAGGGGCATTCCAATTTTAAGGGGCACATTACTATTATAAGGGAGTACACAGAGGGCATTACTATTGTAAGGGGAAATAAAGGGGGGCATCACAACAGTATGGGGTACAATGGGTGACAATAGTATTGTATGGGACAGAAAGGGGACATTCCTCTTTTATGACACCCAAAGGGGGATATTCCTCTTGTATGGGGCACAAAGGGGGATAAATCTGTTATAGGGAGCGCAAAGGCGGAAATTACCATTGTAAGGAGCACAAATTGGGACATTTATGTTGTAGGGGTTGCATGAAGGAACAATATTATTCTATGGAGGCACATAGGGTGACATTACTACTATTTGGTGATTCAAAGTCTAATACTACTAAGGGAAGGGACAGGCATTTCCATATACTGAGTACAAAGGGCATTGTTACTGTGTGGAGACACAAATGTGACTGTATAACTGTATGGTGCAAAAAGGATTGTACTATTACTGTCTGGAGCACTATGGATGGCAAGAAAAGCAAGTAACCAAAGATATCTTTGTATTATACGCTGTAGACACAAGCCGAGGCTAGAGGAAGTCTACATGGCACTCAGGCCAGATGGAGAGGAAAAGGGAAAGTGAATGATTTCCATCAAAGAAGATGTCACCTGTAAGCCACTGGTTATAATGGTATTCACTAGAGATGAGCGAAACAAAGTTACAAAGTGGAATTCAATCCAAATTTCAGGAAAAATTTGATTTGTCCCGAAGTCGAATTTCCTCACGCTTCGTGGTAACGAACCACATTTTTTCTAAAATGGCTACAGCACATGTTAGAACGAGGAAGTAAAAAGTCTGGGAACGAGGGATCACCCACAATGCCATGCAGCCAGAGAGCCAATCAGCAGATAGGTAACCCCTATGATGTCACAAGCCTTTTAAAAAGCCTCCTCATGCTCGGTCTCCGTCATTTTACAGTGAACTTAGTGCAGGGAGAGACGTTATAAGCACTATTGACAGCGTTTAGAACAGACTTTATTCACAAATAAAAAATGATTGAGCAATTCAGGGAAAGATTATACACAGTGTAGGGAAAGGATAGGGAGGCATCATCCACACTATAGGGAGAGAGCAGGGGCCGATAGGAGAGTGTAAAGCCTGGGTAATAGGAGCTACTCTATTACACCTTGCTGCACTAATTGGGGTTACTAAAAGTGATCTGTTACTACATATTTTAGGTTGTTTTAAACAGTAATTGCAGTAATTTTAACATCTGTTATTGAGGTGAAAGTGCTGTTTGATACAACCAATTTTAGGGTGTATTTGTTTTTAATGTATAAAAGTGCATCCACTCATCCTTGCTTTTGGGGTGAAATTGCAATCTGGGGGTTTGGGGTGTATTTAGTTTATGTATAAGTAGTACATCCATTCCTCCTTGATTCTGGTGTGAAATTGCAGTATGAAACAACCAGTTTTGGGTGTATTTAGTTTATATATAACTACTTCCATTCACCCTTGATTCTGGGGTGAAATTGCATTCAGGTACAACCAGTTTTGAGGTGTATTAGCAATACTGATTCATTACTGACCAAATGCTGACCATGTGAAGGCAGATGTTCAAAAGACAGGATCTGTTTTTTGGGGGTTGTTCTTATGACGGATGAGAAGAAGGGCAAAATAATCAGTGATGTCAACACAAACTTACTGCTGACACCCTCTCCTCTCTGTCAGGGGGGCTCTACTTGTATAAGTGTTTAATAGAACAGGTTCTGTCGAAATATATGTGGAATCAATGAATTGGTGTAAAAGGAGTGCGCTCTTTCACACTATAGTAGGATCTTGGGCCTCTGCACGGTTCGTTATAGCTGGCGCTAACATTGACCTGTAAGGCTGAGTTCACACTTGAGTTATTTGGTCAGTTTTGGCCCCATAACTGCCCAAGTACGTTAAGTGTGCAGTGATTCTAAGAGCAATGCTTGTTATCTGCGTGTCATACTGACTCACAGTATTGTTTCACTAACCACAGCGGACTCCCTATGCATGTTACTGGTCACGAGTGGGGCTTGCGTCTGGTATCAGACGTTCTGCGCGGCTTTCAAAAGTGACATAATTTGACATGCTTTTCCTGTTGGTTGCTGTTTACCACACCTCTCCCCTCAGCTGTTCTGGCTGTGGTATTGTCTTTCCTCTATTTATTCCTTCTTCTCCCAGGATTCACTGCGGTTTATACTTTCTGCCTACTTGTGTAGTGTGTGGTGTGGATGTCGGCTGAGATCCGGTTGCTGCCGATATCTGCTTTAAGATAAGTGACATTTTCCCTTTTGTGGTTTTCCTTCTGGAGTCTCCTGTTCGTCCTTACTCTTGGAGGAACGGGTTGACTCTTTCCTGTGTTACTAGCTGCAGGGTTCTTTAGAGTGAATTTATTATTAGGTTCCTGTGTATGAACTCTCCTACCACTAAGGCCTTGTTCATACTGGTAGTCAGTCAGGGCCTAGTTTCAGGGTTCCCTGCAGGGAGGTGACCGTTTTCCCTGGTTTTGGTCTTTTCCCTCCCTTCGTACGCTCGGTGTGGCTATTCCCTCCCACACCAGAGCGTGACAGTTACTGCAAGGCACAGTGTTCTACATCACTATGCAGGCTCTCTGCAGCCAGGAAATAGCCGTTTTTAATGAAATTTGTCACAAATAAATTTGGATCGAATCAAATCTTTCTGGGAAATTCGGCAAACCGTCACGTATATATCTGTAAGGTGCCTGTAAAGGGCTGGTATCTACCACTATGTGGTCACTGTACAGTAAGTCATTTTGGTCTTAGTACAGTGTTGGTGGGTGAATTGTGCTCATGGTGGTATAATTTGGCGTTATTATTGGGTATTGACCTCTTACTGTTACTCAGGGCTTTGGTTTGTATGGTGATTTATACTGTATGTGTTACTTGCATAGTGGTATTAGTGGCATAGTGGTATTTATTGACTGTGTGCAGTGGCGTAGCTACCGGGGAGGCAGGGGGGTGGCGACGGCTCCGGGCCCAGTGACTCAAGGGGGCCCATAAAAATAAAAAATCTTACTTACCTGTTCTGCGCCTGGCGGGGCTGCCCCTCCCGGCTCCGTCGGCTCTGCTCTCTCCCTGGCGGCGCGCACTATGACCATGGACGCTGCAAACGCAGCGTAAGGTCATAGTGTGCGCGGGCCAGGGAAGAGAGCGGAGCGTGGACCGGAGGGCAGCCCGCAGCGCAGACCAGGTAAGAGAGGTTTTTTATTTTATCTTAGTGGCTGGGTGGGCTGATCTGAGGTCCCTGATGGGGGCACAATACGCTGATCTGAAGTCTGATGGGGGCACAATATGCAGATCTGGTTGGGGGCACAATCCTAGGTTTGATGGGGCAAATAGCATCTGAGGTCTGATGGGGGCACAATAGCTGATCTGAGGTCTGATGGGGGGCACAATGCTGATCTGAGGTTGATGGGGCACAATAGGCTGATTGAGGTTGATGGGGGCACAATAGGCTGATCGAGGTCTGATGGGGGCAATGCAATTGAGGTTTGATGGGGCACAATAAGCTGATCTGAGGTCTGATGGGGGCACATTAAGCTGATAGGTCTGAACTAGTGATAGCGATGGGGGGCAATAGCTGATCTGAGGTTGATGGGGCACAATAGCTGATCTGAGGTCTGATGCACAATACGCTGATCTGAGGTTGAACAGATGTGAGGTGATGCTGCTGATGAACTGAAACAATACGATGAGGTCTGATGCTATGATGAGGTCTGATGGGGCTGGAAACGCTGATCTGAGGTCTGATTTTCATTAACAGTAACTTCTGATCTATTTGCTTCTGAGGTCTGAGGGGGCAAATTTCTGAGGACTGATGGGGGCACAATACGCTGATCTGAGGGTCCTGATGGGGGCACATTCTGCTGTTCTGAGGTCTGATGGGGGCAGGGGAGTGATGTAAAAACTGGGGACACGTTTCCTTTAACATAGGAGTCCCCTTGTTTTTTACTCCTATTAATCCTATATTTTACTGCATTATGTGGTAGAGTATTTAGACTAGGGTATGTAGAAAGTCTATTGTACTGTACTTAGCAGCATAGACGATCTTGCAGTTTATATAGTCATCTTTCTAATACAATATTATAACCACAACTAGTAGTATGTGCCTGTGAAGTTGGAAACGTGCGTTTCGCCCCCCCCTGTGCTGAACCTCTAGCTACGTCTCTGACTGTGTGAATATCATTTTGCAGTGTTTCAACCTCTATAGGAAATTGTATTTTGGGGGAGATGGTCGGGGGTTGGTGACATTTATCCTTAAGGATCCTAGCAACAAACCTAGGTCTCACGCATCTGAGCATCATTTTGGTGGAAGATCCAAAATTAAATCCGGGGCCCATAGAACTCTAGTTACGCCCCTTGTAGCAACAGATTAACCTGTGTGTGCTGATGATAAAGATGAGGTTGCTTCCTGGAAAAATAACGTCATTTATTATTTCTAGCAAAGTTCCTCTTTTGATCGCTTTAAGACAAGGTTCTTCCGTCTGAAGATAACTGGCCACTTCAGCTACAGAGAAGGACACAGTTCTAAAAGAGCAAAACGAAAGAAGAAAAATGTACACCATGAAAGTGATGCTGAGTGTCGCCCTACTGGCTGCATGTGCCATCTACGTTGTCTCTGCTGGTAAGTAGAACTTTGATGGCTCCTATTACAATGTTATACAGTATGTAGCTTTCCCTGTATTACTGTATAGGTAGAGAGAGAGAGCAGTCAAAACCGATAGGACACCCTTATGACTCCTAAGACTTGAAAGAGCAGGGATTTCACTAAATCTTTTCCCTTGCTGTCTGCAGATTAAACTCCATGTTCATGGTAACAAGTACCCTTTAATGGGGTTGTCCCATCTCACCGTTCCCCGGAGATATGGAAGCAGCATAGATTGTTCTGTTATACTGTTTGCGTAGCTCCCTTTCACTACAATGGGAGCTGTCTCTGTGAGCTCGGCCACCTAGGCCAGGGAGTTAGTCCCATCCCACCATGGAAACTGTAAGATAGGACAAGCGAGCCCTTTAACTTTTTTGGACTTCAGGATAGAGGATTCTTTTTTTTTCATTCAACTTTTTTTTTCTTTCTTTTTTTGCAGAACAAATTGTGTTTTTTAATGTTACCATTTTGGGGCATAAGAATTCTGGCAATTCTTTTTTTACATGTATCGTGCAGTATAAGTATCAAGGTAACTTTAGGTTACTTTCACATCTCCGTTGTGCTGTCCGATTTTGAGATCTGGCACAGGCTCTCAAAACCGGAGGAAAACGCTTCAGTTTTGTCCACAATCATTGTCAATGGGGACAAAACTGAACTGAACGGAGTGCACCAGAAATGATTTCCGTTCCGGTTTGTTGTGTCCTCTTGCCGGACACAAAATCACTGCAAGCATCACTGAAATGAATGAATGAGATGGGCCTGCTGGCCCGTCCCCTTCCCTGCCAACACCGTGCCAATTTTTTTGGGCCTGGGGTGAGTGGGGGAAAAGTCACAGATTACGGTGCAAATAAACTTTACTCCGCAATCTGTGCCAAAAATACACCTAATATATGCGTATTTCTGGATAGTAAATGACCCCCATTGTCTTTATATTTTTATATTCTTGTTACCTTTGCAATATATTATTCCTTTAGCAAATATATGTTATTATTTAGCAAATCAATTCTTCAGTTTTCATGAACTCTGCTTGCTGTCATTCAGCAGGGACTTCCTGTTGTTTACTTCTAGTGGATAGCAATTTATCATAAGGTGAACACACACGTGAATGAGTAGAAGACACTGCTCTGAATTGTGAATGGTAAAGAGCCGTGTACCCATGTGAGAAGAGAACAAAAAAGATGAAAATTAAAAAATAATAATTCTCTATATCTCATATTTACAAATACAGGCAAAGATATCCCCTGCTGTACCAGAGTCTCCCGCCGGAAACCTAGTCCTGCAATTCAAATAGAACGTTTCTACATCCAAAAGGCAGATCCTCCATGTGTTGAAGCAGTAATGTGAGTATTGCTGGAAATACACTCGGCAGAATTATAAACGGGTTCAGGTGATGCAGAAATATGCTTCATGTTCCTAGGAAGCCAGTGACTGCTAGTGATGAGACAATACCTCATTGACATGTATCTGTTCTTGCTTAAGAATATAAGAGATTTAAACTTAGGTTGACTCCATTTCTTGTTTTAATATTTTTGTGGAATGAAAGATTTATAAGGCAGTCAAATAGGTGAACAGAAGCCACACAAGTGTAAAAGGCAAAACCGGAACACTAAAGATAAAAAAAATAACATAAAATCACCTTTGAAAAGTAGTCCACAAGAGATCATGGAAGATGATACCCAAACAACACAAATACTAAGCCCTGGAAAATAAAAGAGAAGTCCAGGCAAAGAGAAGGAATGAAAATAACACTATATATGGCATAAAGAAATGGCGTAGAAACGTTATACGGTTTACAGGAGTACTCCCATGTGCCATAAATGTTTGACAGGCAGGGGTCTCAACTCTGGTACCAGTTCCTATGTCAAGAATGAGGCCCCAATTTGAATAGACTGCAGCCATGAATGCCTGGAGATCTACATTCACTGCTACTGGACATTCAAAAGTAGCCGAGCACTGGTTTGGCAGACCCAAGGCTGTGAATGGAGGGGTGTTAACACATGCACGGCATCCTCTCAATTCACTTCTACAGGACTTTCAAAAATAGCTGTGGGCACTTACTTGGATATTTTTCATAGCAGTGAATGGAGAGGATGCAGCACATGCAAAGCATGTTCTTCATTCACGTGTAGCCTAGTTTTTTGAGAGAGTAGAACCCGCACCTATCAGACATTTACAGAACATCCTATTGATATGCCATAAATGTCCAGATGGGATGACCATCATTGAAAGTAATGGCTGTATTTCTCACAGATGCATCTGTAGATAGGTTACTTTAGTTTAGGTTGGTTGGTTTACGTTGGTTGGTTAGTTAGTTAGTTAGTTAGTTAGTTAACCAGAATTGCCCAGTATTTTCTAACAATATGTCCTCCATTCAGGTTTATGACAAATACCAGTGTGATATTATGCTCCCATCCTAACACACCTTGGGTTAAGAAAAAGCAAGTGGAGCTCAGGTAAGATGAACAAGATTTTAAAATCAGACATGTTAATTCAAAATGTGTTAGAAGAGGATGTTATTTTCTGTGTTGCTGTCCAGTGACATAACTAGGCTTCCTCTGTAATGCAAGGATGGGGCCCTGGGCAAGAACCATAGAGGGTCCTTAGAAAATCATTAATATGTAGTCCCTTACATGCAATGTAATGAATCATAGAAAGATGCTTTTAGGTTGGTAGTGGATTCTTTACCTACCCCGCCCATCTATAGCTGCACAGGTTGCACATACGGTATGTCTACCCCTCAGCCTCTCAAGCTCTATTCCTGCCACTATAGTAAATGTACCCTACATATTCAGAAATGTCCCTTCCCTTGCATATTTGAAACGTTCTGCAGAATATAAAGGAACCAACTAAAAGGAACTATCTACATTCCAATACATTGGAGTATCTAGAATGGGTTGATGATGACTACATTTGAACTTCTCCTTTAAGTTGCAATGTAGAAGCCTGTGTATGATAATATGGCTCTTTGTATTCCTTTCTTTTTATTCATTATTGGGTTTTTTTCTTCTAAGGAAAAAGGAAGAAGAATTTAAAAGGACCAGGCAAAACATGATATAACAGTACAAATGGAAACAGGATCCATGATTATCAGTGGAGAACCTCAATACCTCATTCTACGCATGTAACAATATAATAATTGTGCATCATTTATAGATATTTAAAATGTTGTTATTTTGTAACTATTACTGGTGATAATGAATTTAGGAAGCTTTTGCTATTTATTGTTGCTAAGTTTAGAATTCATGTTGAAGTATTTTGTAATAGGAGTCTAATTTTTTAATTTATGGAGCTGGAAACTTTGGTAGATCGTGTGAGTTTGATGTGAAATTCCTCTTTTGACAATATTTTTTTAAACAGAGCAACATATACACTATATATAAAAGAAATCTAATTTTCATAAAAAAAACAATATATTCCTACGTTCAAACATCCTTCCTGCACTAGAGAGGTTCTTTGCTTGGACAATACCTTATTTTGTGGGTAAACTTGTCAGCAGGTGTTAAATTTCGCTGCAGCACCACCACAGGATTGATGAAGAATTACAGATGGAGCAGTTCTAAACTTGAGTTTGCATCATAGTGCATTGTAGCGTTACTTAACTTGTTAAGGTCCAGATAATGATTGCTACATCTGTACATGGCTTCTATTGGTGTCCAATAGAAGCCATGAGGAAAGGCTATTAATATCAAAATCCAGGATAACCCCTTTAACAAGGTTTTCTGGGACTTCAACAATGATGACCTATACTTTGACCCACAGGGGCAAGAAGGCACCTTCATTGTGCCGATCAGCAGGGGTGGGAACCTACCAAACATTGATTGCCATTCCTAAAGACAAGACATCAGTCTTACAGTCCTTTACAGTCCCCTTTAAGCCATAAGATTACATTTTTACTTGGACAATTAATTTATGTTTTGACACTTATTTATGGAATTCATGAAAACTCTCTAAAAGAGTGCTGTTGACAGATATAGGGGTGGGTTCACATCATGTTTAATACAACGTTTGACATATACGTTAGAAACAAAAACCACACCGTGTTCTTGCATCCTGATAAAAAAAAGTATGTTTTTGGTTTTGTTTTCCTATGGTGAACAGATGCCAATGTAAGGCATCAGTCTGAGGCATCTGTTTAACGTATATGTTTTTTGTGTACGTTAGGCTGCTTTCACACTAGCATTTTTGTTGGATCCGGCAGGGTTCAGCAAAAACACTTCCGTTACTGATAATACAACCATCTGCATCAGTTATGAACGGCTCCGGTTGTATTATCGGATCCGTTTTCTATTGTGTCAGATTGTGTCAGAGAAAACGGATCCGTCCCCATTGACTTGCATTGTGGGTCATGACGGAAAGAAAACTGCAGCATGCTCTCTGGTAAGTGAACGTAACCAAATGGAACAGAATGCATTTTGGGGCACTCCATTCTGTCCCCATTGACAATGATTAGGGACAAAACAGAAGCGTTTTTTTCCGGTATTGAGACCCTATGACGGATCTCAATAACGGAAAATATTAACGCTAGTGTGAAAGTAGCCTTAAACGGACGGGAAAAAACGTGATGTGAATCCAGCCTAAGCTGTATTGTGATTGTTTGCTATAGGCAAGAAAGACAGCTCTTCCTTTAGAGAGTTTCCATAAATGTAATCTACCTAATGTTTTAAAAAATATTTATGAATTATTTAATAAATTATAGAAATAGTGATGACAGTTTGTATATATAATATATACTGCATATAGTACAGACTATGTAGCATATAATAAACATATCTGTGTGTGTGTGTGTGTGTACAAGAATGGCTCAGTAAAATTTCCTACTCCCCAAGATGTTGTCTTTTGTCTTACTGATCTATGCAGTTCGTATCCCAAAGTTTTGAACAAAAATTATTCTGGGCCTGTACCTCAGGGTTTACAGTTAAATATCTATTTGCAAAAATTACATTTCTGAGAGCACAGAGATTAAATTAAGCCTCACCTCTTAACATGAAGCCACACACCCGTTTTGATAAGCTGCACCCCCTTATTGGATGAGGCATAAAAAGGTTAGAAAAAGTGTCTAAAAAAACCAATAAGGCCACATGTACACGACCGTATGTATGTTGCAGTCCGCAAACCACGGATCCACAAAATATGGATACCAACCGTGTGCATCCTGCAATTTTCATGGTCCCCATTGTTAAAATATCTATTCTTGTCCACAAAACGGACAAAGAATAGGACATGTTCTTTTTTTGTGGGACGGACATCTAATCTGAAAAAATGCAGATCACATGGGGAAAAATATGGCCGTGACTTATGAGCATGAGGCCTTAACATGGTGCAGAGCATGTACATCAGTTTTCTGGTGCATTTTCAATAGTAAATCTGCACCAATTTTACCTTTTCTTCATGCTGTTATTCCCCAGGCTGCACATTATATTGAGTTTATATTAGAGGTAGTAATAGAAGTTAGCTACGTCCTCCTCTTTCCACTGATGTCACCAATGAACTAAACTTCCTAAGATGACAATTGATAAAGGGGTTATCTCGCTTTCTGTTTCATGGCTGCTCTCTTCTCTTGAAAAAACTGCTCAGTCAGGGGGCGCTGACCTTTCTATTGAGTAACAGTCGACTCAGCACTCTGCTGACATAATCCCCTTGCCACTTGCATGTGAGTGTGTGCTTCCGTCTGAGCCAGTCATCAGGGTTGCCAACCAGAATTTGTATTCAGTTTTTTTTTTTTCTGAACAGCTAATCCCAAAATCACGGACAGCAAACATTTTTTACGGACAAATTGGAAAACCATAAAGATTATAAGTAATCCATGTCTATAACGCAATATACTGATAAGAACTCATTACCAGCATTTACTGTGATCTGTAGAATGATGATAATTACCACCAAAATAATCTAGTGAAAGACCATCAGCCTCAAAAAAATCACAGCACATCTATTTTTTCACGGACAGAGGAAAAAGTCGCTTATTTTTACTGACTGTCCAGGAATTTCTGGACGGTTGGCGACCCTGACGGTCATTCCATTGTAAACTACATAGACACAGGGAGTGACAGAGGCACACAATACGGATAGACAGCGCATATGCAGACTTTGCAGCAGAAGAAATGAAAGGAAGAGCGGGTTTGACCCCGCATGCGGGGTCATGGGAGAGGAATAAACACACATAGAGAGGCAGGAGATTGACCGCGCATGCGCTGATATACGCGATCCCGTGAAGCTGGCCGTCCAGCCTACAAGAAGCCATGACTGCGCGAGCGCGGCCACCGCGATAGTATCGCTGCCGTAACCATTAGCAACCACATGTACAGAACTCAGAGGAAGAAAGGCAAATAGAGAGGAATGCAGGAGGAATCGATTACAACATATATTTGGTAAGTTGTATGTGGTGGGATAAACAACACAATAATTGAAACTTCATTACATGGGATAACCCTGTAACCACAAAATGCTGTGTAATCTACAGACAGCATGTGATAGAGCCGGAGGAGCAGAGCAGATTGATATGTCATTTCTGTATACACACTGTTTGGCCAGGCACTTGGTTGCACCGGGGTCGATGAAAATGCATTTGGCAGGATTGATTTCTACTGCAGTCATTCCTCCCTCATTCAGTTCTAATGATTATCGGCAGCACATCCCTGATTACATATGGAGGTGTGCTGCTGATAATCAGGGATCTCTCATCCTGATGACAGATGTCTATCAGCCAACAAACAAACGCTTGCTTATTTATTTCATTGCTTATTCCTATGAACGCTCATTCCCGATAATTGGCCCGAAAATCATGGAGCCTAATAGAGCTCTACACTGAGAATGCTATAAATCACTGGTACGACTAAAGTCAGAAAGGGCAGCAATGTACGTAAATGTATAAATTACAAATTTTACTGAATCTTTTTTTTATGATGACAGGTTCCCCTTAAGCTGTACATATAAATGGGATAACTGTCAGTAGAATTAGTGTTTTCCCCTGTTAGCCACCCACCATGCACATGCACTCTTATGCATGTATTCTCAATAGGGAGAGGGTAGTAAACTCCGGCTGGTTTATCTTCCTTGAAAACAAGAAGAATGGGGTAAGTTGAAATCCAACATGCTCGGTCCTTCTTTCTCTGATATCTACTATTTAGGGAGAGCCAGGACACCTCCCACCCTTCTATACACATTAGATGGTCGGCCTTTGGAACGGGTGGGTTCAACACATGGTACCTTCATCCTATGTGCATGGCAACCTTTACTTTTTTGAGTCTCACATCTGATCTATTCGTCAGATTTTTGATGGACAAATAAACATTTATGGGGTTTATTTATCAAACTGGTGTAAAGTAGAACTGGGTTAGTTGCCCATAGCAACCAATCAGATTCCTCCTTTCATTTTTGACAACTCCTTTCAGAAATGAAAGGTGGAATCTTATTGGTTGCTATGGGCATTAAAAAGGATTTCTGAGATTTTTTAAACTGATGACCTATCCTCAGACCCCAATCAATCAGATACAGTTAAAAAATCTCATAAAATCCCTTCATTACCAAATCACACGGAAAAGACATAGAGTCAATGACTGGAGATGGCTATCTCATGGTGACTAACTACTAGGAAGACCTGAGAGACCCTCTGGGGGAACAATTGAATATTAGAGCTGATTGGAGATTTTAAAGAGAGAATTAGGTTGAACATTTGCCTACCATTAATTGTCCTTACTTAGTCATCCCTCTCTATCATTAGTTAGTAAGTCACAGCACAAGTGTTATTGACCTCTAACATCTTCTCTGCAGAACTTAAAGAAAGTTTTTTTTCTACATATTTTCAGAATCTGTGTGGGAAGTGGTATTGAAGAGATCATGCTCCGGAAGTGGCTTTGTGGTCAATAAGATAAGTTAGTAAAGACATAAGTTCCTGCTTCAGTTTAATAGTGCAATGTTCGTCTGATAATTGATGTTCTTAATTATCCATGGGCCTTCGGTCTGCATACATTTATATAGTTAAGGGGTTATCCAACTAATTTAAAACCGTTTTTTAAAACTCTTTTAGTCACTTATCTGGAGAACTTTGTTTGCTTTTTGTGGGTGGGCAGTAACTCATCAAGTACCTGCATCTTTAGGTTGCATCACAATTACTTCTTGTTAACCCCTTCCTCTTCTTTCTAGAAAATAGTCCCTCACATATGCAGCGAGGCCCTGTGGAGCTGGTGCAGAGGATGAGAGTGGTAGAGGCCCAAATGAGATGATGTGTTACGTTGTAGCATCTCAGACCGTTTCTGCCTGGGGATCAGTGTAGTGGAAATATAGTTTGAAGAATGAGGGCAGAACTGAATTTATAACACAGTCTCTTTTTACTCAGAGCAAAATATAACTTGCAGTACATCCAGGATCAGCAAATACAAAGAGAAGTTTCAGGTACCAGTTGATGAGGTAAGGTGGCAGGTTGGATGACTGTATAATGGCACTTGTGGGTATGTGTCCACTGTAAAGTGCACACTTGAACTTTAATTGGCCTAGTGGTGGTATAGGTGTTGGATGTCTGAGCTGTAGTCCCTCACCTTGCAGAAGTGTCTGTAACACAATATTTTGCTGCTCACTCTGCTGTCTTGTCTCAGCTTCAGAGGCGTAGCTAGAGGTTCAGCACAGGGGGGGCGAAACATACTGGAGTGGGCCCCTCACTTAGTGGCTTCCCAAACGCACGTTTCCAACTTCACAGGCACATACTACTAGTTGTGGTTATAATATTGTATTAGAAAGATGACTGTATAAACTGCTAGATCATCTATGCTGTTAAGTACAGTACAATAGACTTTCTACATACCCTACTCTACATACTTAAATACTCTACCACATAAAGCAGTAAAATATAGGAGTAAAAAACAAGGGGACTCCTATGTTAAAGGAAACCTGTCCCCAGTTTTTACATCACTAAACTAACAGTCCCCTGCCCCCATCAGACCTCAGATCAGCGTCTGTGCCCCCATCAGACCTCAGATCAGCGTATTGTGCCCCATCAGA